>CM042442.1:5596047-5693547 GCA_023631565.1 Gymnocephalus cernua | reverse complement strand
TGTCAACAGGCAAGATTACAATTCAATATATGTGGAGTTTCCAGTATAATTAGATAACAAATTAATATTTACTTGAGTTTAAAGAAGCTTTTTTTTCCTTTAATTACTACCAAAGTACATAGTACATACATTCCTGGAAATGATCATATTAGAAAATTACAGACCCACAAAATAAAGCAACAACTGACTTGTAACATTCAAAGAAGTCATTTCAAAGAATGGTCATGTAATTTTTAAAAATTCTGACTGTAAAATTCAGAGGATGTCTTAATGCACATAAATCTTTTTACAGTCAGAAAACTAATACAGAAGATTAAAACTGAAGCATTGAGAGGATATTTGATGGCTACAGAATAAGTCACAGATTACAGATACAAAGATTCAGTCTCTGTATCTGTAAAGGTGCAAAAGTGTGTCAAAATACGTCCAGAACTTTGTGCTAGACATCTTTAAGAGTGTTGTTTCAATGCAAACATTTGTAACCCTTTTCCAGATCTCTGAATAGCTTTCCACATGTCCAACTTGTTTTAGTTATTCAAATATGTTTGGTGTTGTGCTTATTAACGTCTGTTTCCTCAATCCCCCCACATCAGAGTTTTGTTGTTGGGATTAAGGATCGGAACGTCTTCTATCAAAAATGACAATGTCAATTTGGTCTGATTGTTAAAAGAACCAGAAAAAAAAACAGACCATATTACATAATATATAATAATTATGTAATACACAAAACATTATGGAAAAGTCAGTAATTGAACTGAAGAACATCTAGTTGTTTTGTTGTATGGAAGATGAAGAGTGTCTTTCACTTTTATATTACAATCAACCCTGATGTCATTGTTGTGTTTTATCATAATGTACGATGATAAAGGGAGTCAGATTATTAGTAATTTAATATGAAATTTAAATTGAAGTGTGTGATTGTTTTTGTTGTTGTCTCTACTCTTGTTATTTTATGATGATAGATCAAAGCGAGAGAGAAAGAGAGAGACAAGAGAGAGACAGGGAGAGGCAGACAGTTATTTAGCAGTCATTTGTCCTTGGAAGTGTAATGAATTGTAAAGTGAACCAGCTACAGGCCATAATGCTCTTTCAATGCAGCTCCCACACTCATCACTCCACCCAGAGACTGTCGATAACATCCCAACCCACACCAACACACATCATTTACACTGCATCAGTCTGAACTCAACACTATGAGCTACAGAGCAGCAAACATCTGTCCAACACCACACAAGAGACCAAACTACTAATGTATTGTTGCTCATGTGTTGATGTTGCACATCATTTCATGTTGTGCCGTACCATGTCATGTAATGCCACATCATATCAGATGCATTGTGTTCTATGGTAATGTCATACTTGTCATGTCATGTCAAGTCCTATTATAAAATGTTGTTTCATCTCCTAAGAGGTCATGTGGTATTATATTATGTCATATCAGTGAGTGCGTGAGTTTTACTTTGGGCTGAAGGAAGATAGCGCTTTCGCTAACGAGCAGGGCTTTAGACACATATTTGTACACAGTTGTAGATGTCGTATTACGTTAAATGCTTATAAATAAAAAATAAAATAAAGAAATGCTTCTTACTTATCCAAATGTACAATTTTGTAAAACATATACAACACAAATAACGTCAAATCATGTCAAATCAAAATAATGCAAAAAATGAGGTCAGGGTTGATAAACAAGAAGCCTCAGTGGAATAAGTCACATCCTCCCTGGGAATATTTTACCCTTATGGGTTTTTAAAAACAAATTGGTGGAGAATCGTGATGCCCCTGATGTTAGTTATTGCTGAAGTGGCAAACACTTAGCCTGACATTGTGAGACCAAATCGCAAATGCGAATTAGTCTGGAACCTCTCAGTTCATTTTCAATTTCCATGGGGTGTTGTCAATGGGCTATCAACATGTGACATAGCGCTGAGTGACCAGGTACCCCATGGCCAATAACAGCACAGTAGTAGGCTACCAGCCAATCACAGCACATAAGAATGCCCGAGTGACAGAAAAATATAAACAGATTATACCATGCAGAGAGGAGCTGGTATATCATGAGTTTGGCAAACACATCTTTCATCTTAAGAAAAGCTTCAAGTGCAGTTGATTGTTCTTCTTTTAGCAAAAAAATACCATCCAATGTTGTTCAATACCGATGCGATAGCGGCTTCAACAGAAAGCTCCACACATAGGTTCCACATCAGCTGGAGCCTTCTTGGTTGTTTTAGAAAATGGCTCAATGACACTCCTCTTTATAATTTTCATCTCAAACATACATCAGATATTGGGTTGTGTTTGGCCCGGCACGTCTCAGGCTGCTGGAAATCTGCATAAAGTTCAGTTTAGTATAGCTAATCAAGTCAAAACAGAAAACATAGCTTAGTTAAAACCCACATCTAGACATAGGCCTAACGTTACATTCATTAAAGTGCTCATATTATGTTTTTGCCTTTTTCCCTTTCCTTTATTGTGTTATATATCTTTTTGTGCACGTTATAGGTTTACAAAGTAAAAAAGCCCAAAGTCCCCCCCAAAGGGACTTACCATCTCCACCAGAAAACACTGTTCACAAACTGCTCCAAACAGCTGTTGTAGTCCAGCCTTTACTTCAGAGACAAACGTGGTCACTTTGGAACACACGTTATAATGCTCGCCTAGCTGCTAGCATGGCACGCCCTCATACTCTGCTTCTGACTGGCTAGTAGTCCTTACCTAGGTACTGTCAGGACACGCCCTCATACTCTGCTTCTGACTGGCTAGTAGTCCTTACCTAGGTACTGTCAGGACACGCCCTCATACTCTGCTTCTAACTGGCTAGTAGTCCTTACCTAGGTACTGTCAGGACACGCCCTCATACTCTGCTTCTGACTGGCTAGTAGTCCTTACCTAGGTACTGTCAGGACACCCCCTCATACTCTGCTTCTGACTGGCTAGTAGTCCTTACCTAGGTACTGTCAGGACATGCCCTCATACTCTGCTTCTGACTGGCTAGTAGTCCTTACCTAGGTACTGAGCATGTGTGACTTCCAACAAAGATGTAACAGAAGTGAGATGTCTCACTCTGTAGCTAAAACAGAGAGCTCAACACACAGGGTGAAAAGAGGAGCAGCAGCAATGTGTAGTACAACAAAAAGATAGTGTGTTTGAAAATGAAACCATGTAAATCTATTCTGATATAACCTCTAAATACAATTATGAATCTGAAAATGAGCATAATATGATCACTTTAGGAAACCGCAAACTTGATCGAATTTTAGCTACTGACTTTTCTACCTTGGGACCACCGCCAATACATCCACAAGCGGGGACATTTTGACAGTGAATTGAAATAACTTTAAGGCAAACTTCATCACTTTTTGGAATTTTATATTTTTAGACAATAGAGTTTAGTGGTCCTTAAGATATCTGATCCTTTTGATAAATGTTGTAACTCTCTGATTATGCAGTTAGCTAAATTACAGACTTAAGTTTCATGTCATGTTACGTCATGCTATTTCT
This sequence comes from Gymnocephalus cernua, assembly GCA_023631565.1. Taxonomy (NCBI): domain Eukaryota; kingdom Metazoa; phylum Chordata; class Actinopteri; order Perciformes; family Percidae; genus Gymnocephalus; species Gymnocephalus cernua. The sequence goes on along the minus strand of CM042442.1, from coordinate 5,690,049 downwards.
CTCATATTATATCAATTCACATCACAGTATGATATTTTGTTTCATCTTACATCATAAGATATCAGGCCATGCTATTTTATATCTCATAAGATGAGTTCTGTCCAGGTCGTGTCCTGTAGTGTCATGTTATTTTATGTCATGCCATTTAAGGTCATGTTATGAATGCTGTGTCATATTACATTATGACAATTAGTTTTATGTCACCTCATATGAATTTATTTCATATGATGCTGTGCTGAAGGAAGGTCTGATAATCAGGAATTTTAAGATTAACTAGTGTTACAAGTATGTGTTTTTTTGTGGAAAAATCAGACCTTAAAGGCAAATGATGGACAGACAAAACTTTTGGGGGATTGGCACTTTGCAAGGAAACATAAAAAGGAGCCGTTCCTCAGTGTTGGGGAAGGTTTTGTTGTCTATCTTGTCAGTTCTGGTTTTATCATGTGTTATTTCCTGTTACCTTACTTTATCTCAACAATCAGAAGCAGCAGGTGATGAGATGAGAGCTGAGATGAGATCAAATTTGAATGTTCCCTGTGGGCAAATTGCTTCTTTGCAGCAGCAGAAGAAGAAAAAGAAGAAGAGCAGTAAAAGCAGCATCCTCCATGTGAATCCTGTTTCACAGACTAAAGTGAATGGGAAGATCAGCAGGACGTACATCATTGACTCTCCGCACAGACACTGTTGGCTGAATTAATATCACATGCATGTCCTGGTGATCCTTTAAGTAGTCTGGACATTTTTCATCAGGCCATTTTGCTCAGCCTGACTATAACATACAGCACACAGAAAAATCCCTGGTGATTTTATAGCAAAACTAGTGATTGTTGTGAATTTGGGAGTACATTTTCAATTTAAGTTTCTATATTCCCTTTCCTTTTTTCTTGTTTGTTTAATTTATAATTAAATATCAATTACTCGTATAAAAATATAGTAGCCTACACAGTAAAATGCAGTAGGTAACATTGATACATTGAACACCTTAGTTAGTACCATAAATGTCTATATAAGAAAACGCTGAGAAAACAACCTCACAATGTCCATTAAGTAGCTGTTCTGGAGCTTTCAACCATATCACTTGATCTTCATAAGCAGATGTAGCCTATAGGTTGTCCAGTTCACATGGAATTGTTAAAAATGTCCATCTTGTGATGAAGATGATGTGATATGATCAAAGCTCCAGAACAGCTAGCCTACTAAATGGACCTTGTGGTGAAATTGTTTACTAATTGTTACTATCTGTTTGGTGAAGAAAAGTCACAATAGTACATTATAAATGATCATATAGGCTATAAATACTAAACAGTATGTCTTTTCTTTGCTAGCCCATGTTGAAATACAGTAAGATAAAGTTAAATAAGGACAAAAATTAAATATTGGTTCCACATCCACACTTATATCTTCGATGATTTTGAATTAATGATTTAGCCTTTGCATTTTGCATTTATAATAGGCCTATTATCAGAATATTACATAGGGAGAAAATAAATGCAGAATATGACACTTGCACATTTAAGTCATTCAGACAAGTCACTAATAGCTTGTTTCAAAAGCAATGCATCGTTTCAAAGCAATGCAATAATGATTTTTCGTTCAAATCCCACCCAGAGCAGCCTCAAAGTCCACACCGCTGCATACATCAAAGACGCCGATTGGCCAGTCGGCCCCTTGCACCAATCCCAATGTCCCTCTGATTGGTCCGCTGCACCGTCAGTCAGGCGGGGGACGCCCCTCCATCCGAGCCCGCTTCTCCCTCTCCTCCTCCCGCAGCAGGTTGGGTTGAGCGGTCTGCTAGGGGACCGTGGACAGCTCCCGTCTGAGGAGCAGAGTAACGCAGGAGGAGGAGAGGGCTGGATATGGGGGAGCCACCGCACAGGCCCGTACGATCGAGATAAAAACATTTTTTCATGTGCACCTACCGGGGAAAATACACAAAGACACCGAGCTGGAGAGGTCTTAGGAGGACGGGGAAACAACCGAGGAAGTGAAGGAAAAAGGGGAATACGGCTACTGACCCATCCCGGCGCATCAGGGGAGAAGCAGCGAGAGAAAGGAGGAGAAGAAGGAGAAATAATTCCGCTCGACCCAATGGACTGAGAGGACAGATGAATGAAGACTGCCTACACTAACGCCTATCGATGCCTGGCCAAGGACCTGGACGCTTATGCCATGAACACGGACATGACAATGGACGGCATTGGCAGCCTGCATGGCGGGGTGTCCGTGAGCTCCGTGGTCTCTGATGTGGAGCTGATGAGCGGCCACAGCCCGCACCACGGCCGCGGAAGCTCGTCGGGGGGACACGGGGCGGCGGCGGCAGCGGCGGCCACCCTGCGGATACACCAGGACCTGGCCGCCGCCGCCGCGTCATCCCGCTCTGCCATGGTGTCCGGCATGGCCACGATACTGGACGGCAGCGGGGAGTACCGTCCGGAGCTGTCCCTGCCGCTGCACCACGCCATGAGCGTGCCCTGCGACACGTCCTCTCCCGGGATGGGGATGAGCGGCACCTACACCACCTTAACCCCGCTGCAGCCGCTGCCCCCCATCTCCACCGTGTCGGACAAGTTTCACCATCATCACCATCACCACCACCACCAGCGGCTCTCCGGGAACGTGAGCGGGAGCTTCACCCTGATGCGGGACGAGCGGGGGCTACCGGGCATGAACAACCTCTACAGCCCGTACCACAAGGACCACATGTCCGGGATGGGTCAGAGCCTTTCCCCGGTGCTGGGTAACGGCCTGGGTTCCATACACAACACCCAGCAGGGTCTCCACAATTACGGCAACACGACGCACGGAGGCCACGATAAGATGCTGAACTTCGACGCGCACCACACCGCCTCAATGTTGGCCAGAGGGGACCACCACCAGCACCGAGGCCTCGGTGGGCCGGCGGCCGGGATGATGTCGCACCTGAACGGGATGCACCACCCGGGGCACCCGGCCGTGTCCTCGGCGGGCCACCACCCCCACCCCCACCTCCAGTCTCCATCCCACGGGCCCGTGTTGGCTTCCACCAGGGAAAGACCGCCCTCCTCCTCTGGGAATCAGGGGGTGAACAGCTCGGGGCAGCTGGAGGAAATCAACACCAAGGAGGTTGCGCAGAGGATCACGGCGGAGCTGAAGAGGTACAGCATCCCCCAGGCCATCTTCGCCCAGAGGGTGCTGTGCCGCTCCCAGGGGACCCTGTCGGATCTCCTGAGGAACCCCAAACCCTGGAGTAAACTTAAGTCGGGCAGGGAGACCTTCAGGAGGATGTGGAAGTGGCTGCAGGAGCCCGAGTTTCAGAGGATGTCGGCCCTCAGACTGGCAGGTAAGAAAACAACCAACCGCGGTGCCATGCCAGTGTTTTGGTTTGCTCTGTGCGTCGGACAAGAAGAGGAAGTTAAACCTGCTCCTCCATAAAACAATCCCAAATGATTTCCCCACTGTCACTTTTTTATCATTTGCTGGCTTTGTTTTGGTGTTTCTTCGTGGCTCTTTTCCTGTAGGCCTACAGCACCCACATTTAGACATTTATTTAGAATCACTGGTGTTATGATTACCATTATTGATCAATAACAAAAAGGGATCGATAGGAAATGACAAGGTCACGGGATTTCCCTCCATCAGTCCGGCACTGTGCTGTAACCTAGATTATTTTTTTCCTGTCCCTGAATGTTAGAGGAAAAACACTTTTACTAAATAATAGTTCATTATTTTTGCTCAAATGTATACCCAAATCAAGGCATATATAGAAAACAAGAAAGCACATGGAAAGATAAAAAGGCAGCACTTTCATTTAAAAAAAAATATTTACAGTTGGAAATTTAGCACATAATTTCGAGAAGAAAAAAAAAGAATTAATTACATATAGACTACTCCAAAGTTAACTTCAGGCTTAATTCAATCAAGGGGTGAATATGCTTATCAGTGTTATTCAGTGGCATCGTGTTTTTACTTTTTTCAGCTGGCGTTGTTACTGTGAGTAGTCTGTTAAGCGCTCATTGTATTCTTATGGTGTTAGCAGGGAGAGAGGTGTGAGGAAGCACTCACAGCAGGCTGAGAGGCTCGGAAGAGGATTTGTGTTTGATTGTGAGGAGCTTGAAGTGATCAGACGGCTGTGACATAAACATGAAGGTTTGTAGCATCAGTGGGTCTGGTGCCCCCTCTAGTGAGGATCCTGGTTTCTGTCCCAACAACACGCCTCTATTGTCTGCAGGAGACAGCAGCAGCAGCAGGGACCGAGCAACATAAAAAGGATCAGCATGAGAGTGGATTATATTCCGTTTTTAGGAATATTGCAACATTAACAGAGTTTAAATTGCTGTGGGGTTTAGTTTGCCTGTGGCAAGTTTATTGAAAGATTTGATCACATTTTATGTATTTAACAGAGGCATTTTAATGGCAATTTTAAATTCTGTAAACCTATAGTTTGAATCTCCCTTTTTAGTTCCTAATCCAGTTTCTGGATTACAGCAGCTGCCTTTTTCTTGTTTGTATATATATATATATATATATATATATATATATATATATATATATATATATATATATATATATATATATATATACGTAAACACTTTTTTAAAAAGAAACCCAATACATTCAGTAATAAAAACAGAAGCTAAATTAAAATAAAACAGGAGGGCAGTATGTATGCATGCATGTAGGTGTAAAGAAAGTGAGGGACACGTTGAATTACCTTATTGCACAGGATTCAAACTGTTCATAAATTAGAGCTCTTGGATAAGTGGATGTTGTTGCTTTTGACATTTTTTCAAAAAAATTGTTTTTTAAGAAGTTAGAGATTTGTTTTCAACCCATAAAGAAACAGTCGGACAGAGACAAATGGTATTTGCTCTATCTCATGAATTTCCAAACTTTTGAATCCATACTGTGTATGAGGTCAGGTTCCAAACACTGAATTACAATACATTTAAAGGTGGCCAACAGTAAGATTTGTAACAAATAGATCTTAGCCTTTCTGGAATGACGCCTAGAAGAGCTGTCTTGGGATATTTATAAATACTAAATAAATACCATGATCTATACAAGCATCAATATTATTTTCCAGTTTTAAAGCAGTTGGCTTCACAATCACTAGTTCACTTTGCTTCACTCCATTTTACTGCTCATACTGGTTCAAGACATGCTCCAGTATTAAACAACTGGCTTTCTGTGCACAACTTTCAATACTCCTAATTTTGGGCAAGCAGGATGCAGAAATCTGTATAATATTGTATCATGCGTCCTTTATTAGAGCATCACAATATTGTACTGTATATGCATTATCACAATCAACTTTATTTGACTCTGGTTGTCAGCTCGCAAGTTGCGAATACTGTATAGAGACAAAAGTTAAGGTCAACACAGCTGAACAAAGATAGGGACACAAACATAGCGATTATGTACGGACAAGAGATTGGAAAATAGATATATGTATCGAGACATAATCTTATTATTATTGCTGAGAGAGTGTGTGGCAGTGAGAGGCATGATGGAATAAATATTAAATGCAATTCTTTTTGTAATGAAATGGTCATGGACAGGCTAGTTGTTAAAAAACACGGTAAAGACGGTAATTCCGTCAAAGAATATTTGAAATTATGTAGAATGACAAAACTTTATTATATTCATTGATGTTCAGCAAAAGACTATTCATTTATGAAGTTTTCCAATGAACTCAAGGATTTTATCCTCCTTTTAGGGGTTGAGGAAATTCTCTGTATTTCTCTGGCTGAAAAAAAACCTCTTAAAAACGTAAGTATGAAAAAATTAAAATTACCTTAAATCCTCATTGTCATGCAGCTTAAAACAAAGCAAAACAATTTCATCCAACAACCTTGCATTTAGGAGATATTACTGGACAGTGTTTTACTTTATTTTCAATAAGGTCCTATCATGAAGTGTGCTTTTACTGGTATGCCTATCTAATAAAAAAAACTTTAGCATAAACCTTTTTGTCTTCTTCAGTTATTTTGTATATATATATATATATATATATATATATATATATATATATTTCCCAAGACTCCCTGGAAAGCATTATTGATACTCAGGGACTAATCCAAGTTAACCCTCCTGTTGTCCTCGGGTCAAATTTAACCCATTTTCAAGAAGTTTCTATATCAGAAATTTGGGTTTTCTTTCAAACAAATTGTCAAAAAGAAATAACGATAACGTGGATGGTTCCATATAACGCTCTTCACAAGTAAAATAACTGATCAGTTCACTACTTTCATTGAATTTTGGTGTTTTATTCAATTTTATAGCATTTAAAGAAAATAATTGAACAAAAGAGCTTCAAAAATGTCAAAAAAGTTGTTATTTCAATTTGTATCATATCTGCGTGTACTCTTTGAAATAAAGCAGACTCATGTCACATTTCCATAAGTTGTCTTTTAACATATACATCAAAAAGACAACCTATAGAAATGACAAATCTACAGTATATAAGAAAAAAAATATAAAAAATGTACTGTTTTTTTAATGGACACAACCATGTGGAGTTTACTGTGCACCATAGATTTCCTAAAATATTCCTAAATTGTAATTATGCCTTATTTCAAATGGCTAAAATAATTCCATGATAATCTTAGAATTACCTCATTACTCATGGTGTCAATCTATTTAATAAAGCATCAATCATTTATCTGTATCAAGATAAACATGTAGCATTACAACAACACTAGAAACAGACCAGAGATCAGAAATAATAAGAAAATATATATATACAACAAATATGTGACAGAGTAGATGCAGGAGGCTCTGTTTCAAATATTATAGTTGTATAAAGTTGGGTTATTTAGTTTATTTATAGGAAATTAATATTAGGTATTCTACTAGCATTGAATATTAAATTTATTCCTATATATTTATATAAGGACATTTCAAATACAACCCAAATTCTAAACACCTATGAACTCATGGTGTCTTTGTATTCAGTATAACTATCGGTAATGATAATCCAATGAGTGTTCCCTTTATTTCATATAGTGAATATAAACTTCAGTGAATAAAATAGCGCTGTATTTTCTGCCATATATAATAATATCCTACATTATATCTAAAACAAAATTTTAAAAACAAAAAACTGTTTTTTCCTAATACCAATGTTACCAACTTTTTGTAAACCCATTTAATTTAATTTATCATATCTCTATAATATTCCTACATTATACATGTATGATCTCAATGTGTTTGTGATGTATTCGTAGTGAGTTATGGAGATCGTATCGTATTCTAACGTCATATTTCTGCCATGGTTTCATCTGACACATCCTGGTGTAGTTTCTGATATTTGGTGGCTGCATCATATTCCAATGTTTGCTCGTAATATCTGTCTGGTATCCTTTTAAATTGTTCTGAGATTTATTGTGGTTTTATTTGTGGTGTATATGTAACATGGTTTGAAGTGGCTGAACAGTGTTTGTTGAATACACTCTTATAAAGAATAATCACTGCAAATAGGCAATGTTTTCTTTTACTTTTTTCCAATTAATGGAGATCCAAGCATCCCAGCACGGACAGCTGATTCTCAAAACATTGATTGGAATTTTGCCTCTAATTAGCCTAGATTCGGTCAGTGGATTTGGTCCAGCTCAGACCCTCATATTTGAAATGTGTGCACATGCTAATGTGGATAAGATTATCTGTGCAGGATTTGACTGTTATTTCATTAGGGCTTCTTAGATTTGCAGGGCTGGTATTTGACGATATATGTTAATAGGAAATACCATGAGTGACAGTTGATGGAGGGTGGAGCTGTGGGAGAGCAGGGGAGCATTCATGGGATCTTTGTTGCCCTGTGTGTGTAAAATGTCAGTGTGCAGATACACACTCAACAGCCTCATACTCATGCTGCTGTCTGATGGAACTGCACTCATTTGCTTTCCCCTTGATAATAAAACCATTATTTTTCAAAAAGGCCCAACAATCACGAATCAAACCTGAAAACATGATTAGGCGTTGAGCCAATAGTTACAGTAACCGGAGTTTTGGTTATAATACCAAAATTATAGGCTACTTTGTCAATTCCTTACATTAATAAATAAACAAAAGCCCTTTTTTATTTTAAAAGTTAGAGAAATAGAAAGCTTTCTGATTTACATGCTGTATCTTATTAGTCACTGCAGTTAAAGAGTCAAGAGTCCGTTTTGTTGAGTAAAGCCAGGTGCTACAACCTAGAGGCTAACTGTGTTTAGCCTGGATTAGCACACTGACTGGAAATGGGGGAAACTAGCTTGCTAGTCGAAGGACAAGACAAAGGAGGACAAGCTGTTTATAAAAATACCCGCGTACATGTGGACTAGGCCTTACTTAACTAAGGCCCTATCCACACGGAAACGTATTTCGATGCAAATGCACATCTTTTGCATCGTTTGGGCCGATTGTCCACACAAATCCTGTAAACGCACTGCCTGTAAACGCACTTTTTTGAAACCTGGTCCCAGGGTGAATAAAAAAAAAGCCGGCTCACGTTTGGCTTCGTGTGTACGGTGAAACCGCATACGTGCGTATCGATGATGTCATCCCCACACACCTCGGCCTCACAGCTCCGCCTTCAACCCAGCTAGCTGCAATCATGTCCGATAGAGTAAACAAAGTTTACATTCTTTTTCTAGGTCTTTTTCTCGTTATATAACGAGCAGTGGTGTAAGTTATTAAAGTCTAGTCCATGGATGTGTTAAGCTAAGAGAACTAGCTAACAGTCATGTTATGAAAGGAAGTCACTGAAGGCTGCTCTTCTTCTTTGTTCCGTTAATTTCTGTAGCAATAACAGCGCCGCCTACAGGCCTGGCATATGAAGTACCGTGTTGAGTCATTTACAGATGGATTCATGTGGACGTGAATTTTCTTGAACCGAATCCAGGGAAGACGGATGCGTTTTCATCCTAACGTCTTCGTCTGGATGGGGCCTTAAATTGAACCTCCAACAATTCCAACAACTTTAGTTTACTCTGCCTGATTTTCATATGTCTTTTTTTGAAGTTGAAATGCAAAAATAAGACATTGTGGTTTGGTACGTAGCTTGCTAGCTGGAAAGCTACAGCAGCATCTGATGAAACGGTGCCAAACTTGTTTCCATGGCTAATAGCAGGCTGAAGTCAGCGGCTGGCCTTAGAGCTTTAAATTCAGGAAGTTTTTTTTTCCTGCTTTCAGCAACAACAGATAGGAACAAAACATGTTTAGCCTAGCTAAACAAAACGACTGGAAAAACCTAGCTGATTACAGGAAGGATTGGTGACTAGCTTGTTAGCTAACAAGAAACAACATGTAAATCAGACAGTTTTGGAGTTCTTGGAGGGTTTGTTTTTCTCTGATGTTTTCTCTGATGTTTTTAGATGGAGCTAGGCAAGCAGTTTCCCAATCTTCCAGTCGTTGTGCTAAGCTAGGCTTAGCATGCACTGGACCTCTGAATCACCTAAATCAGACACCTTTGAAATTGTTGTTGGGGTCATGACGTCGCCATGTTAAAGATATTTTTAGGTAAGCACAGAAATATGAATTGTTTTCTTTCTTCCAGCTTGACTCCGGAACTGTAAATGGAAGCCTGTGGTTTCACAGAGAATGGGTCAATATTGTTCAGGTTTTTTTACGTCAGAAACATGCTAACACATCTAGTTGTGTGAAGGTACTCTTTGTAGTATGATTCTACTCATTTCATTTGCTGTATTTTTGCCAGGCATCACATTTTGCTCATTTCATCCCTCTCTCTTCTCTCCACGATACTTTAAAATGACTAAATGAACAGAGGGAGCCTCCATTCCTGGATCAACAATGCTACAAGCAACCAATAGAGCGACCAATAGGTCAAATGTCAAAGAGAGGAGCAGCATGCAGGGGTAGAAAGAAATGAGAGAGCTGGGAGACAGGGTTATTTTGGGGTTTCTTTTGCTGTTACATTATCCACATTCATGTCGTGTACATTCACAACATTGAAACAACAGGTTCTCTCTTTCAGTTAACTTTCTCTTTACTCGTCTCTCTCAAAATCTGTCTTCTTCTCTAAATTACTCTTTTGATGTAGTCCCGCATAGAACTGAAAAGATTCATTGATTAGTTGATTATTTGATTCATTGATCGTCAAAAAATTAACATTAACATTCTCTCTTGATCTTAAGAAGATTTTGCTGTTTTCCTTTGTATTATAGAATTGTATTACATTTTGGGGGGTTTTGGGCTATTGGTTAGACAAAACAAGACATTTGAAGACGTCAGATTGAGCTTTAGGTAACAGTGATTGTCCATTTGAGCAATTTTTAATCACTTTATTGACCTAGCGATTAATCAATAATCAAAATAATCAGTAACAGCAGGCCGACTCCTTCCCCCTTCCTCACTCTCTCTCTCATTTATCTTTGCAGTGTTCCAGGTCAGAGTAATTATGTAAATGCGTTACGTTCTATTTTTATAAAGTAGCACTTTTAAAAACAAAAATTAGAGTGCTTTGTATGGAGGATATTTTTAGTCATAATTAAAATGAAAAGTCCAAAGAGAAAATTAAAAGCGATTGAATTAAAAAGATAATTTTTTTTAACTGCACTACTAGTAATAATCAGGCCATCATTTTTACTTAAAAAAAGGAAATTGATAAGTTAAAAGTTAAGTCAAAATGTAAAATTATAAATCTGAAAATGTAAAGTGACAATGAAAAAAGAATTCAAAAAACAAAAATCTAACTATTTTTTAGCATTTGCACTTTACTATTTGGCAGACTTTAATTTGAATTATGACCCAAAATATCCTCCATTTAGCATCAAAGTGGCTTTTTTCAACCACTGCAGACAGGAGTATAAGTAAGTCATCTATGGCATTAAGCAGAGGTGGAAAGAGTACTAAAATATTGTACTCATGTAAAAGTACTTATGCAAAATGAAACTTAAATAAAATTAACAATTAAATACACAGGTGGAACAACACCAGCAACGAGACCCCCCATTACCATATACAGTAAATTCCATTTCTATAGAAGGCTCCTTGTAGCCTGCATACAACTGATTAATAATTATAAATATACAGCCACCTTCCTCAGTATAACTTTACCAAACTTAATAAATAACTTAGAACTAACCAGAAAAAAGACATAACTCAGACAAACAAAAATGACACTTTAACTTTACATATGGGTGTAATGTTTAGGTGATTTCTGCCCACCAAAGACTCGCTACACTATTGAACGCTCCCTTTTACATTACATTTTACATTTCAAGCCCAAACTGGCTGTTTTTCAGGTACAGAGGTACCTGTTTTCGTGTCCACATACTTTTAGCAATGTAGTCTAAGTACAGTATTGCCAAAGCAGGTTTTACAACAAAGTGTAGGAATTCAGAATTTTAAAGAAAAAGACCACAAATGGTATGCAAATTACTAGACAGTATACGATGATAACAGAAACACTAATCTGTCTAAATGTCTCTCTGGAGCCTTTCCTCCGGGCCTCCTTCTCCTCTCCTTCATTTTAAATCTATTTCTTTCTCTCGCCATCTCTCTTCTTCCTTGGACCTCTCTCTTTCTCTCTTTTGGGGGGAGGTATTATGTGATCGTCAGGGGAATTGAACACAAGAGCAGAGGCAGCAGCGGCCCAATGAATTATTGATGGGAATCTCGGCGTGACCTGCCTCGGTCTGCTCACTTCACTTCTTCTTCACCTCGCAGCCGGGTTAACCAGGCAAAATGGAGGGAGGGAAGGAGAGAGAGAGAGAGAGAGAGAGAGAGAGAGAGAGAGAGAGAGGAGGAGTCCATTGTTGGGTTGGAGGATGCTGCCTAACTGTGACTCCAAGTGAATTATAGATGAAAAGACAACAATCAGTGTTAGAATAGAATAGCTCATATAAAAGCTGGAGTCATGGAATAAGAGCCATGGTCAGCACAAACAAAAAAAACACAGGGGAAGTACTCTAATAGTTGACATGGTTAATTCAGTATAATGTACATTTCCACAGCACTACAATAATTCCATCAGTATACCAACAGAGTCATGTAGTACTTAATCACACCACTGCTCTTAGACTCTTTTTTTAACACCATACTGTCATTTACATTCATTCAAAACGCTTCTACTTATCCGTTTTTTCCATCGCTGTTAAATTGCTTTCAATGAAAATCAACACTCACTACAGATGTTTCACATTAAAAGCCTACCAGAGAGGGATTATGCACTTTGAGCTGCTGGAAGGCTTTTCCTCAAAATGAAGGAACATTTTTAACAGCTCTTGGACAACAGTGGAGCTCTATTGCACAGAGAAAAAAGATATATCAGACTGTGGACACACGCACAATACTCATTAGAGTGATCACTTCATTGCTGGTTCTTTACGTTGGGTTTGTTGACTTGACTGAAAACCAGGGAATAGCACTAATGTCTTTTATGTTACAGAACAGACTGAGAAGAGTCCACTTAGAGTTAAATTGTGCTGAAAATTTTAATGATTGAACCTAAATATTTTCCATTTTACGCATCCTGCTGCAAGCAGACAGTGCATTATTTATGAGCCGGACCCTACTTTATGACACAGATTACCAGCAGTTACTGTGTGTGTGTGTGTGTGTGTGTGTGTGTGTGTGTGTGTGTGTGTGTGTGTGTGTGTGTGTGTGTGTGTGTGTGTGTGTGTGTGTGTGTGTGTGTGTGCGTGTGTGCGTGTGTGCGTGTGTGCGTGTGTGTGTGTGTGTGTGTGCGTGTGTGCGTGTGTGTTTGGCCTTACAGTTTCAGACCCGGAATACATTTTATGTCTGTTTTCAGGGTTTCTGTTCTGACCTCCATATTCACAGGCTGATATTGATCTGTAATAATGGATTTCAGGCTTCTGAGAGGAGACTTTTTGATGTTTGTTTGTTTGTCAGCGTGAGAAGATGTGACAGACATTGTTATCTCTGTCCTATCCTGTCGATCGCAGTTTTGGAGTTGGGAAACTGAGACGTAACAAAGTCTGTTTACAGGTGCTGGGGAGTACTACTGCATATGTGAAAAAGTTGCATAAAAACGTTTTTGGCTCCAGAGAGAGCTGCAAAAAGTCAGATGAATTTCCTTAAGTGATGTCACTTGAGTCAGCGTCGGTTGGGGCTGAAGATTACATGTTTATGAATAAAAAAAACATCTGGTGGTATTGAATTAGAAGAGAGCTTACCAGACCTCCGCCTGCTGCTCAGTCTCGTGCACCGGTCATTGTTTACAGTCTGATTAGCAACTTGAGACGCAAGAATGGAGTTGGAGTTGAAAGACAATGTTTACGACCAGATTGTTTCTCTGAATATAAATGCAGATACATTTTTTAAAAAGCTAATAAAAAGCTAAATCATGGTCAGACAATAGCCATTGGGTTCAGAGATTGCATTTTTGGCCAAGATGCTCCGCTTCTTTTTCTCTATACACAGACTGTTTACCTGCATACAACCAAAGCCTGCTCAAACATGATTGGTCAATGCTATTTGGACTACAAATGCATTACAAATGGAAAAATCCTGTCCGTTTGCATACAGATATTCAGTGTAAATGCAGAGGCCTGAGATCAGATGGTATATGATGTCTAGATAACGTTTGCCTGCAACGCATTGCAAGTTTTTTTCTCTACATGTATGTAATTTACTGTATGTAGACTATAGAGACTCTGACTGCATCATATTCCTTCAGCAAAAGCACCAAGCTCTTTATCCAATCTGTAAACTCCAAACATCAGCCTTGTGCATTCAGACTCTTTACAACCTTCACTTTAGCTCCCAATAACAAAATCAGAGGAATAGCGTAGTGATTTTTGGTTAAGTCTGTCCACACCAATTATGGTGCGCCGGCGGTGTTGGAGAGGTAGAAGTGTTGCTGGGGCCAACTGAGCAGCTCGGGTTCAGAGGAGAAAATGGTCCTGTCGCCGCTTTATTACGCCGGTCAAATCAAACGTGACACCTGGACTCTGAGCTCATCGAAGCAGAGCGCACAGAGAATACACACCACACAATCAGTTAAGAGCACACACACACACACACACAAACACACACACACACACGCACAACGCACACACAAACACACACTTGCAGGGGAGGACAGGAGCTCAACTCTGAATCATGCTTAAAGAACCATATATATCAGTTTTTTCACATCATTTATCCGATGCATTTTAAAAGAAGTACATTAGTGGTAATAGCTCAACAGTGGTATTGTTAAAAACCCATCTTTCTTAAAGTCTACATTTGCCATCAGTCCTGTTGTTACAGTTTTTTTCAATTGCTAAACAACAGTAGTCACAACTGAAGCCACATGTGCAAAACTCAAACTACAGTCTGCACTACCAACAGTCACCTGAGCCAAACAGTTCACATTCAATTCAATTCAGTTCAATTCAATTCAATTCAATTCAATTCAATTCAATTCAATTCAATTCAATTTTATTTATAGTATCAAATCATAACAAGAGTTATCTCAGGACACTTTACAGATAGAGGAGGTCTAGACCACACTCTATAATTCCAGTAATTCCCCCAAGAGCAAGCATTTAGTGTGACAGTGGCGAGGAAAAACTCCCTTTTCGGAAGAAACCTCGGACAGACCCAGGCTCTTGGTAGGTGGTGTCTGACGGAGCCGGTTGGGGGTGTGATGAACAGTGGCAATAACAGTCACAGTAAAGATAATGAAACAGTGACTAGAAATAGTGGTTGTAGTAATTCATGGCATCGCTGGGCACTGCGGGGCGTTACAGGATGTAGCATGGCACAGCAGAGCATAGCAGGACGCAGCAGTCTACAGCAGGGCACTACAGGGCACCGCAGAGCGTAGCAGGGAGCAGCACGGCATAGCAGGGAGTGCAGCAGAACCACGGAGACAGCTGGAACCATGATCTTGGTGCCATCCTAATCCCGGGATTTCATCCTGGGTGAAAAGAAACATAAAGACTCCAGGGAGCAAGCTCCCCAGAGCTAGGTTAGTAACAAGCATTTCTGGGACAGAGAAGCAGGTGGGCCGGGCTAGGCAGATACTACAACTCCTCACTCCCTAACTATAAGCTTTATCAAAGAGGAGAGTCTTAAGTTTACTCTTAAATGTGGTGACAGTATCTGCAACATCACCTGCAAAACTCATCAAAGCAACACAACTCTTAACACATGTCTCAAAACAGGCTCAGTGTTGAACAATCCTCACTGAGATAACTGTCACTCAGAACACTGAGAGTAAAAACACTAGCATCAAACACCAATACAAATTACAAACTTTCTCATCTTTACAGTTTGAACAATTTGAGTGACTTCACATTATTCAATAGTTTATTTAAAGAAAAGATATAGATTTTACAATATACCATTTTTAATATTTACGGTAAACAAGAAGGAATGAAAATCAGCAGTTTTCTTCGATATAGTATTTTGTCTCTAGTAATTTATGGAATTACTGAAAAAAAACTAAAGGTACATAACAGCAACACAGAATAGTGTGACTAATCCTGCCTCTCTCCAGCATCATGTGACAAGTTTTCTTCATCACACTGGATGTCTAAATCATCTCTAAATATTAATGAATGTGGTGTTTCTATTACTTTCACCTCCATTACTTTCTGAAAAACAGTAAGAACACAGTTTTACTATCATAAATATATAGTGTTTTTCACATTTTTTAGAGTTGTATATGTAACCTCAGACATCTTACCTGGACATGTTGGTATCTTTGCCCTTTTCCCTGTTTCTCTCAAACGGTACTGTGTATAATTGTTTCATTCTTATTTGGTGTTTGTATACAAAAAAAAGGCTTTCTGAGCTTTCTCTATATAAATACAGCATATGTTCACTAACTAGTCTAAAACAAGACACCTGCTTAGGCTTTCAGCTGAAATTGCAATCAGCAGTGTTTGATAGGCACCAGACTGAAATCTATTCTGTTTTGAATGTGTGGTTAACAGTTTTGACAGCAGTGTGTTAGCATTTGAACAAAGTGCTGTAAATCCACAGTGTTGTGCACGTTGTGGTTAAAGTCATGGGATAAGTGTGTAGAGTTTTGAAAACTGTGTTCAAGCAATAAAAAACCAACTAGAGTTTGGCCCACATGAACTGCTGCTGTGCAGACTGGAGTCAGAGTTTTGCAGGTGTGGCTTCAGTTGTGCCCACTGTCGTTTAGCAATTGGAAAAAACTGTAATAATATACTAGTGTTTGAGTAATGTTCGCTAAAAACTACAGTGCATCCAAGACTGTTGACAAAATGCAATGCTTTGAAAAGAACAGACACTATAGCCGTTTTCACATATAAACTCCGGACAATGTCTGACAAATCAGGTCCTGACATTGTCCAAAGTTGCCCTTTCTCACATGTAGCACAGACCAGGAGATTGTCTGTCTCAGATGCGTTCTTACTTACTGGAAATGGTTTGGGGTTTTGATTCAGTTTAGATGAGGGGTTTATCTATTAAAATAAGAAGACACATTAAAATCAGTAACTAGCTGCATCTTGATTGGTTGACTAATGGTTGGTTTTGGATGATTGGTAGCCCTTTCTCATATCTGCAACCAACCAATTGTTGTTGCTTCTTATGTTTATCAGAATTCTTTAACACAATTGAATGAACACAATTGAATGAATTCACAACGATCCACTATATATTTGTTCATGGTGTCAGCGTCTCAGGTCCAATTAATACGATACGATACAACTTTATTGTCAGTTTAAACTGAAATTAATGTTCCCGAGCAGCTCCACTCAAAAATAGAAAAAAAAAACACACAAAGTTAGACAACAATTGCACACATAGTACAAAGATAAAAACACATCAACAGCCATGACAAAGAAAAATGTTTCATGATATCCTCAGATCTTAATTGGCAGCACACTGATTTTGGTTTAGCAACAGGATAGGCGTGATGTGTTTTGTAAGAGTTAGCACAAGATGCGATTCGCAGCTGAGCAGTGCACCTGAAGAATACCTTCAATTCATAGTTCAATATTGTAAACGTGGGGCAATTTTAGTGTGACCTTACCTAGAATGGAGGTGGACAAGAATGTCTGGATTGTTTAGCCTTGTTTAGGTTGTGCTGGGTTTAGAAGAAATGTGTAGAGCAGAGGCTGGTTATTTGTTTACAATATGTCTCAAATATTACATGGGACTCATTTATTGATGTTTATGTTTATACTGACTAGGTCGTTTTTGGCAGCTGCTGCTGTGGTCCTGCTCATCGCCCTGCTATGCCTTGCACTGCTACAACTATTACTTCTAGTCACAGCTCTGTTATCTTTATTGTTACTAAAAGTGCCAACTGCTATTATTATTGTCCCAACCGGCAGCAGCAGATGGCCGCCCACCAAGGGTCTGGTTCTGCCTGAGGTTTCAGCGTGTTTAAAGGAAGTTTTTCCTCGCCACCAAATGCTTGCTCGTGGGAAATTGTTGGGTCTTTGTAAATTATAGAGTGTGGTCTAGACCTGCTCTATCTGTAAAGCCGCCTACACATTGATTTCCTATGGGGAGAGCGGTGCTGCCCAACTCGACGCTGCACTACCCCTGGCGCTGTGCGCTGCCCTCAAAATTCTAATTATTTCAGCTTTGACCTAGTTGCTGCTGACCTTAAGGCGCAACCGATTCCAGAACGTTGCCTGTTTGCTCTGCACCCTACCGTGCGTTTTTGCCGCAGATCATGTATAGGCGGCTTTAAGTGTCCTGAGATAACTCCTGTTGTGATTTGACACTATTAATACAATTGAATTGAATTGTATATGAGGTACGTAGAGCACCTTCAAACGGGCTGAGCCAACTGAATGTCACTTCTTAATCCCATTCAGTCAGTTGTTGTTTGTTGGTTTTCTCTGTTTTTTATGTCTTCTTCCTTTTGAATTCTCTTTCTCTTAGGGGACAGTTGAAACACTTTTTAATTAAACGTAATTTACAAAGCGATCATATCGCACTGAAAGCTAATATTTTGTCACTAGCAACCTCCACCTGTCATCTGTCAAATACAGATGCATTTTCAGCTTTGAACAAAACCGTTCAGGAATTATTACAGCAACAGTGGGGCGTGCGTCATGTTTCATCCGTCCCTCCTGACGACTGAAACAGCATGCGGGGACGGATGAAACATACAGTTTAAGCCATATAAACTTCCCACAACTTTAATATTTTACTACATATCCTGAATGGTTCTCCCAAAAGGTGTTATTTTAGACAGATTGTTGCTGGGCTATACGTCTTCATGAATGTCTGTTAACAACTCATTGCCGTCACCTTGAAGCGTGTATGAAGCGGTTATTGAAATATCATGCACTGTGGATGATTCTGCCATTTTTATAGCTAGAACAGTACGTGTTCCCATTTATATAATGTTTATTATATATGTCTATTGTGGAAAATGTCGTTTTTTATGTAGGTTAGGGCACTGCACATCCAAATAATGCATAGGATAACATGGGGAAACTCGACCCCCTATACCTGGTGGACTCAAATATATTTTCATCTTTCTAAAACTGCTTTTCCATGTCTCACCTCCATAAATTATTGTATAAACACAGATATTTAAAATACATGGAGTTACAGCCATAGACATACGCCATTGTTTTCCATGTAAACAAGTATGCAATATGAAAGTCTGGGATTGTGGACACTAAATGGTCTACTGAATAAGCATGTAGTCATGCAACCGTGTAGTCATGTAACCGCTAATGAAGTTTACTTTCGACCATCAAAACTCATTTATCGCCTGTAACTCCGTGATAAAAGGAAATAACAGGAAGATATTTGGCTGATAGAAGGAGGTTAACATGCTTTATGTGTTGACCTGCACTCGGAGAAAACTGGAATGTTTCATCTGTCCCGCGTTTCAACTGTCTCCCCTACTCTTTCTATCTTTGCTCTCTTGTTTCTTTCCTCACGTTGTCGCTCCCTCCCTCAGGTTCATTAGTATTGGTGTCGCAGCGCTGCTGAAATAACTCTGTCCGGAGGCGTAATGAACGCCGACAGGCGGGACAGAGCCGTCAGGCAGCATGCAGGGTTTATGGTGAAGCTGTGCTTTGACCTTGTGTCTAGAAAAAATCCTGTATTTACCTCTGGGGATGACGAACAAACAAATACATCCATAAACAACTACATATGAATTCTATTTTAATGATTATGATTCTTATTAGGCTACTATACTGATTAAATGTTAATATATATAATCAGTAATAATTAAAACAATTTATATATAAAAATCTTATTTAAATTGAAATCTCAATTAAATGAATAGTCAACTATTCATTTATATTAATGGAAAAGAATAATATCCTATGGAGATGGAAACAAATATATGAATGTATTATTCTATATATTAATAATAATAACATTTATCAATAAAAAACATCACCAGTATATATATATATATATATATATATATATATATATATATATATATATATATATATATATATATATATATAAAATAAATGAATAAACACATAATTTCATTTAAAGAATGGTAATATCCTATAAAGATGAAAATAAAGAAATGAATAATAAAAGGAAGTTGGCTTCTTTGTAAATTATAGAGTGTGGTCTAGACCTACTCTATCTGTGACATAACTGTTGTTATGATTTGATACTATAAATAAAATTGAATTGAAATTGAATTGAACAGAAACATATTTTTAACTCTTACTAACGTCTAACATCTATTTATAATTGTTGTTATTATTACTATTAGTAGTATTGCTATTATTGTTGTTTTTGCTTAAAGACAAACCAACAACAATATAAAAAGAAGAAATATAATTTCAATTCAATTTTATTTATAGTGTAAAATCATATATCTCAGCACACTCTACAGATAGAGTAGGTCTAGACCACACTTTTTAATTTACAGAGACCTAACAATTCCCCCCCAAGAGCAATATTATATATTATGACAACAATTATATACTTTTATTGTTTTATTGTTTGCTGCTTCAGCTGACAGTTCTCTGTATGTAAATGTGCTGATGTGTATCTATAACCGATCAATACTCTGATGGTCAGATACTGAAAGCGAACACAAACAAGGAAGTAGACGCACATTGTGTTTGTTGTCCTTCCTGCTCCTGTCTCTGCTCACGTTGTTGTTTTCTGTAATTTTGGTCTTTGTCTCTCAGTCTGGGAGTCAGTGTGTGTGTGTGTGTGTGTGTGTGTGTGTGTGTGTGTGTGTGTGTGTGTGTGTGTGTGTGTGTGTGTGTGTATGTGTGTGTGTGTGTGTGTGTGTGTGTGTGTGTGTGTGTGTGTGTGTGTGTGTGTGTGTGCGTGTGTGTGTGTGTGTATGTGTGTGTGTGTGTGTGTGTGTGTGTGTGTGTGAAACAGCAGTTTTGGGCTCCACCGTGCATGTGTGTGGATGATGTGGATCAATGGCTGTAATCCCGAGCAGATTAAAAGAGCATTAATACTGGCAACGATAACGTAAACGCTGCGGACCCAGATCTCCATTGATCTGCAGGAACCTGATCCAGACCAGTTCCTGGAAGAGACGAAGGGGGGGGGGGGGGTAGACAGAATGGTGGGGAGAGAGAGACATTATACAACAGGGAGAAAGAGAGAGACAAGCAGTATCTGAATGGCTCATGATGATGATAATAATAATAACATATACACTTGAATGTGCAATGTTACATGCAAATGAATAACTCAAAAATTGAAAGGTATCAGTATGATCTGTAAGGAGGTTGATGTCGGACAATTTTGCAAAATCTTGAATTTCTCTTTACAAATATCTGCACATGGCAATGACACTGTGGTAGAGGTTAGATTGTAATTACAGGTTTTTTAAAAGCATTAATTTCACTATTCTCAAGTAAAAGTCATTTTTTTGTGTTGTGAAATTGGTAAAGATGTTCATTTTCTTGTGTTTTGTCGCTTTGCACGTGTACATTGAGCACCATACCAATCAGGTTATTGATGTGCAAGGCTGTATGACACATTGTTGCAAAGCATCGACCTCTCTGCAAGCCTTGTGATATGTTCACTGGAGTTTATTAAAGAGACACATTTGTAACATCATCTACTGTCTCATAACCGTTTGCAGACCATGCTGTGTCTCTAGCAGAGCAATGATTTACAAAGGTGGATGGTGCAATATAGCTAATACAATAGCCTCCTCTGTTTTGGACTCTCCAACATGAATCCACGTGTTAAAGTTGAACTTGATGGAAAAGATTTGTGCTTATTTACTTCATCTCTGCGCATCTCTGCTGATTGTGGTGATTCCATTGTAATTTATTGACTTCCATGCAACATGTTGCCTTTTTAAATTCTGTTGGGAGCAGGTTTTTCCACAGAACGTGTTGAAAGTGGCAAGATTTTGGATTTACACGTGGAAAGCTTTTTAATGATGTTTTACCTCACTCATATGAAAGCTGGATTTATTTGTTAGACACCTGGATTTTTGGGATGATCTTTGGGTTTCTTTATCTCACCTACGCACATTTTGTTGACCTTTTGTCTTATCATTTGTACTGTTTGTGCTGACTGAGTCCAAACCAAAGCACGACCTAGAAAACAAAGCACTTTTTGATGGTCAAATTGTTCTTATTTCTCTCTCTTGCTCACCTGGTGCAGATTTGGTGGTAAAAGCATTAAAAGCAGTGCAATGTGTATCAGACAGATGGGTTTGAAGGGAATCCTCCTCTATTTGATTGTGCCACATAACTGGATTCATTAAGCTGAATCTGTCTGTTATTGGATTATGTTTCATATTGGATGGATGGCATCCAATTGTAGATATTACGGTCTTTAATGGAGACAGGTTTAGCTGAACAGAGCAAGCAGAAACATGTCGGAAAAAAGAAAGAAAATAAAGATAGGAATGAATAATAACAGCAAATAGAACAGAAAAAGTAAAACCAAATAATAAACTATAAACATAAAAGAAATAGAACAATAAAACTGGGTAGGACGAATTGGAAAAAAAAAGGCCAAAAGTATATGGACACTCAATCTTTTATCTCTGAGCTGCTTTTTATATCTCAGAGCAGGAAACCGGATCATCTTGTATCATTTGCCGCTGATCGCTTGGAGACAAACACAGCGGTGAGAGGTTTGCCAGGATGTCCATATATATCACTGCCCAACCTCTCTTTTGATCAATCGCCGATTACAATACAACCTATTGATCAGAGAATATTATCTTTCTGCCTGTGTTTGTTCTCTGTTGGAGCTGTGTGCTGTGAGTCCGAGCTGCAATGGCCCTCAGCCTGCCAAAAACATTACTGATAAGAAAAGGTACTGAGAGGCCGGTTAACTCATCATCTATTAGTCAGTGTCAGTGTGTGTGTGTTTGATGTCCAAACAGAGCTTTCCTCTGACTTATCCTCACTGTCAACATTTAGCAGGTTAAAGTTAAGTGAATGTTTTCCCTGAAAAAGAGAAATTCACTTTCAAAACCAAACTTTTATTGTACTTTCATTTTTTGAAACCCTATTGAATTTTTTGTTGTAGCTGTGTTTCACTTTTATTTCTATTTGGGACCACATTGGAGTTTTGGCACTATAGTTCCCTAAATGCTTTGTTTGACGCAAACAGAAAGTATAATTTTGCCATGGAGACAGAGAGGCTGGTTCTGAAATGACTGCCTATTTGCTACACTGTGCTCTATTTTTACCCTTTATTTTTACCATTGTATTTAAACCTGCAATAACTGATATGTTGTCTGCATGAGGCCGCATAAATGAGCTATGGACACAACACTGACATGTCATCACTTTATGAGTTGAACCTATTAGCACACACTTGCACATAGCCTACACATTCCAGGAGAGATGGAGCAACATTAGCATTTCTTTGGAGTCGTGTTTGTGTCAACCTGATAAATGTAATACTAATATTCACTGTTTTTGCTCTGTTTTTGGTCTCCACCAACTCCTGAGGGAAATATTTGGCTCTTTAGCTGCTAAATGCTCCACTATGTCTCTAACTATGTCTGTCTGCTGTTTGGTGCTGAGCAGGAAGTGTACAGTGGGTTTTTAGAGATTGCTGAAAACTGCTGTAGCCGAAAACAATGCTGATGAGAGTGAACTAAAACCGTATAGTTGCAGGCAAGAAAACCAAAACAATGAGCTGAAAGATGCAAAAAAGCTCCATAGAGCTATGGGGAGCTGCAGAGTTGGGTGATAAAATTTCTGTGGGGTTGTAACTACGAGCGACCCCCTTTACGTACAAGTAATCATGTGATCTATTGTTAATCTAACAAAAAAATGATTGTAGGAGCTTTAAGTGTAAATTCAAGGTGTAAATGTACTGTATGTTGCCCTCAACATTTCCCACAATGGCTTGGAAAAATGGCTTGGACACTAGAGCTATGATTGGGCCCAAAAATCAGGGCTGACCCTACATGAACCCGCATAGTTTTTGTCCAAGCCCAACCCGAGCCCAAACCACGGCAGCAGTTTTGGACCTGATCGCGAATAAAACTTGTCATTTAAAAAAAATATTAACACATTTATTAAAAGGTAAAGTCAAAAGGTATTTTCAATGTGATAACAGACATTTGTGACACGGTCTCTGACAGTCCTGCACATTCTCAAATGAAGCAATATGACACGAGAGGGTGTGATTTAACGCCATTATTGGCACAGTAATGCGGATGCGAGGTCCGTAAGCATTACTAAAGTGAAGTTATTATACAACGGTCACCAACAAAATAAAAGCTACAATCAAAGTATTCATATTGTGGGGCAATTCCCTCTCAAAATAAAAAAAAGCAACAGAGAGGATTTCTAGTCTCCCTGTTTAGTCAGCCAGCCAACTTGAGCTAATGTTAGCTTTGTAGAGATCGTAGGCTTTCCCAAACTGATTAAATACCGCACATATTAACACAGCAACTGCTTTGCTAGCTCTATCGTGTTGTAACTAAAATATACATGTCTTTTAACAGATAGATTTACGTCCACCAACTTTAAGCAACAGAGACATTTTCTGGTCCTTGTTTAGTCAGACAGTCAATGAAGCTAACGTTAGCTTTGTAGAGATTGTGGGATTTCCCAAACTGAATAAATACCGCAAATATGAAAATGAAGCTACTTTGCTAGCTCAATCTTGTTATAACTAAGATATCTGCTGAAAAAAATATTTTTCTTATCAACAGATTTAGCTCCTGTACGTCTGCGAACTTCACATGTAGCGGCTATTTTTAACATAGCGCTGCGTCACCGGTACAGCTGTTAACCAAATATTTCAGTTATCTCCAGAGCGCTGTAAAAATTGAGTTGCCAACTAGGTCTGGGCAATATATCGATTTTATATCGAAATTGATATGTGAGGCTAGATGTCGTCTTATATTTTGCGTATATATAATCACTTTATATAAATTTGTTGGATAGTTTCTGTGTTCCACTGTGGTTCCTAATTTATTTTCATGAATACAAATGTTTCAAAAACTGTTACACTCCATAACTTTGACATGGAAATGGCGGAGTAATATTTTAAGTGATGGAAGCATGGTGTGCTCAAATGGCTTTGGCTGTGCTGTCATGCTGATTTGATGTCTAGTTGACCAATCAGATTGCCTGGTAGAATCTACTCTAGTACTCTAAGTAGGCTAATATATGTTTTGCAAGAAATCCTGCAATGCAATGCTGCAATGTGTTGCATCTGTGTTTATACTGTGTTTATACTGTATGTGTGTTTATATGTGGAGTTTCACATATGCTTATTTGTCACAGGATCATTAAAGGGATGAGAAAGAAAATAATTTTTCTGTTACACAAAATGTACCTTTTTTTCTTTAGGTTTTCTTTTAGTATTTTGGATACCGTTACATCTTTGGGCCTCTCAAATCCTGAAGATGAAAGGAAAGGAAGTAAAGGGAAAATTTCTTTTGGTCGGACTGCTGACAACTCACGTCCACAATAAATTGAATTTTAGAGGCCACAAGCCAAAAAGGTCAGGTGCCACAGCTCCGAGAGCTTGATCAAGGTATTCTCCCAGTCCAGTTCATACATTAATGCAACCGACATCATCAAATTGGAGAGAAAGATCAAATAATGTGTCAAACAGTTCAGAAAGGGTCTGATGACAATGGTGTCGATTAACAAATAAGAGCTTCACAACTCGCACATTTTTTTAATTGAATTGTTTTATTATAGTTTTTTTGTATAAATATCTGTTTGTTTAGCAACCTTACAAATTGCTTGATAGCAGATTAAAGATTATCAGAGAGCTGAATGAGACAAAATGGAAAACGAGAGAAATCAGAGCGAGAGAGAGAGAGAGACAGAGAGAGGTGGGTGACATCAAACCCCTCTGAGGCCATTTTCTCATCAGCTCAATGACATCACTGAGCTACCAGAAGCTCTGATTGGTCAACCCGTTTCTTCTGGTAAACAACTGAAGATACATTACAGTGTGTGTGTGTGTGTGTGTGTGTGTGTGTGTGTGTGTGTGTGTGTGTGTGTGTGTGTGTGTGTGTGTGTGTGTGTGTGTGTGTGTGTGTGTGTGTGTGTGTGTGTGTGTGTGTGTGTGTGTAAGCGGTCAGAGAGACCTTTGTCCAGTGATGTCACCACAGACTGTGTGGACATACAGATTATACACTGATAAACCATCTCTCTGGACACACACACAAACACACAGACACACACTCAAAATTTTTCTTTATATCTCTCTCTCTCTCCTCGATACAATCAATCATAAAAACAGATGTTTGAGCTAAATGCTAACTTCTGCATGTTACGTAATGTTATTTTATGTTGCTCACAAAGCTAACATGCTGATGCTTAGCAAGTATAATGTTTTCACCATCTTACTTTAGTATGTTACATAACATTTGCTAATGAACACAAAGTACATTTAAGGCTAATGAGAATGCCATTATTTTTGCAGGTATTTTGGTTATAACAGTTTGTCATTAGGGAAACATGAATGACTTTCATAGCAATCCATCACTGGTTTTTGAGGTGTTATACTAAAACCCAAACTGTCAGCTTTAGGTTTAACTTTGGGCTCTGGAAATGACAGGAATTTAACACAATTTTGTAGCATTTTGGAGGCTAAACAATGAATTGGTTAATTTAAAAAACAAAAACTAATCAATATGAAGCTAAACATCAGTGCTGCCTTATTTCTCAGCTGATAGAGAAACATTCCAATACTGTTTTGTTAAATGATAAATATTCTTAAAGATTGTATTCATGCTCTCAGTTATGAGTGTGAGAGAGAAACAGAGACACAGAGAGTGTCTTTAGTCTGTTGTTTCATTTCCGGTTATCGTCTCAACACGGAAAGAGGGAAAGCATCTTGGTGCATTAAGTACAACCAACCACACACACAGACACACAGACACACACACACACACACACACACACACACACACACTTATAGTAGTGGCTACATTGTTGTGTATGTCTATATACATCTGTTTGTGTGAGTTTAAGTGCTGAGATATGATGCAGATGCATCAAGTGTGTTTGCCAGGCTCCCGTGCTGAGCTTTAGCATCTCTTGAAGTCTACAGACTGTAGTATACTGCAATATTCCTACTACTAGGAAGATTTTTATTGATTTTTACAACCATGTTTTCATAGTTTGGGCCATCATTTCTCTCAGTTCCTCACATGGAGTATGGAGTGAGAGTCACTCACATGTACAATAAAAATGTGGATACAGCGTTCGAGGCGAAGCCTTGTTCATTCCCATGAGAATTGCTCAGTGGCACATTAAGCCCAAAAAGTTCAACTTCCGCGTATAAAATTACCCAGATGATCAGCACTGCTTTCCCACTATGGGGCCCATAGAGCAGGCGCACTAAAGACCTCAGCCAGCAAGCTGACTACTTCTTTACCTGCTTAAATAATTTAATTATGCGGCTCTTCTAGACTTACCAAATGATATGAATAAATAAATTATATTTACATGACTGAGACCTCTCTGCTTATTGTCCCACACAACAATTTATTGGTCAAAAGAAGGACATCCCATTAAGGAAGTATACCATTTCTTGGGACATTAAAAGAATGTAACACTGCATACTCCATAGCATCCATTATGAAACAAATGTCTTAATTTACCGTAAAACTCCAATAATTCACCCATTAATGATGTTGTAATTATTATTGGATTATGTGCATGATTAAAGTGATTAAAATCATGAGTAAAACCCAAACACCCTTAAAACTGACCAAATAACATGAAAACGACCCCTAATGTATACCATAAGAGGGCCTCAAGTTTTTTATTTAATGAAGTCGAAAATTCAGGGATGGCTGTAATGCTAATTGGTGAAGTTTAACCCGTTTAAAACCTTCTCAACTGTGCAGATAATCTACTTAAACCCATTTTAATATATGGTAATCCATTAGATTATCCAATAATTAACCACAAATTGAAAATCGGAATTTGAAATGGAATTGCAAAATCAAGGGGTAAATGCTATATTGTAAATATGAAGTGTTTCTTCTTCTTTAAAAACTTGTAAATACATGCATAAAACACATTCAAATCCCTTAATATATTAAAATCTATATTGGATCCATTAATGTACCCAATATATGGGGTAAACCTATTAATATGTAGATTACATTCTACTTAATTTGTTATGTAGTTAAGGGATTTTTAAGTTTTGGGAGGTTTTGGCTTTTTACTTAATGGAATTAATTAAAGGTGTTCCCTTTATTTTTTTTTCTGTAATGTAAATTGTTTAAATTGAACTTCTGGGGAGATGCTTTGCACCAACGGAACATCACTGATCATGCTGTGAAAATGAGGCAGTAGGCAGAATTAAATGACAGTCAACAGACGTGATTATTTGGGGCGACGTCATGGGTGCCATCGCAACGACATCAGACACATTAACAATGTAACAGCTGATGAATGATTCCATCAAAACATAGCTCAGCGTCTCATGACGGAGTGTCGAAGCACCCAAACATGGCGCCACACACGAGCAGTGAAGTGAATGTTGAAGGGCGACTTTACTACTTACCCTGCACTTATATGCCCTCTGTGTAATGGATACCAAGGCTTAAGTGGTAATGGTGCAACAACAAAAAAAGATACAGAGAGAGAAGGAGGTGGAGAGACATGGAGAGAGGAACGAGAGAGACAGAAAGGTAGGAGGGGCAGGAAGATGAAGGAGACAGGAAGGGAGAAAAGAGAAGCGGCAGAAGAAAGAGTTAGGGAAGAAGACAGGAAAGGAAAGAAAATGAAGAGAGTTAAAGAGAGACAGTGGAGACAAAAGAGAGAACATGAAAGAGACACAAGGAAAATGCAAAACAGATGACAGACGAGCTGAAAAAAGGAAAAAAATTATAGAGAACAGAGACGAAGGAAGAAGGATAGGGGAAAGAGAGTGATGGAGAAAATATTGATGAAACAGAAAAGAAAAGGCAAGACAGCAATAAATGACACAAAGAAAGTCAGAGACACAGAGAGAGACTGTAGATGGAGAGACAGAGCTCTCCAGCTGATGGCTGCCCTCTGTGCTATAAATCCATTATTCTTACAGAATAAAGCCGGTCTGTCTGAGTCTGTAGAGTCCTGACAGACATCTATGGTTTATATTCAGCTATATTGATCCCCAAACTCTCTGCTCTCTCTCTTCTTTTAAGTCTCAACATCCCTCTTTTACCTCTATTTATGAGTGCATATTTAGCTAAGCGTCTAGGGATCTAGGATCAGGGATCTATATTGTTTATATTGCAATGACAAAACTAGTGGCCACAATTAAGCATATTGGCCATACATGGTCCAGCCATATACTAGGTTTTGACCGAGTCTTAATGCTGATGTTACTGCTGCTTGTTGATGGTTTGGGACACTCACAGTTAATCTCTCACTACCTGCCCTTTCTTACTGGAATTGTGAAAATGTGGTGCATGGTGGAAACAAGTGTCTTAATTCAGGCCAACATTGTACATTGTGTCACTTTTTTTGTACGTAGCTGCCTTTCTGTTATATATTGCAATGTGGGAAATTGTGTCCATCAGCAACAGGACACATACATGCACTGTGGAGACTGAGGCCGTCATGGTAAAGCTGCTAGGCTGTGATCTATCTTTGTGGTGAGGATCTCTAATGACTCTGCTGAGCTCCTATCTCTCTCTCTTTCTCTCTCTCTCTCTGTAAAATGAAACCAAAGCATGTTGGCTCACTTACTTCCTGTTTTTAAACTTTTATTTTTAATAAACAAAATGTTTGACATAAAAGTGAATAATTAAAGAAATCTTAAGTAAATAACATCTAACTCTAAATTGAGGACCCGCTGTGTGTATGTGTGCATGTATGTATGTTAAATATCTCGAGAACCGTTTACCGATCTACTTCACACTTGGCTTCCTGGGTTCCCAGTGAACTTAGGGTTTGCAATTTAGAGCAGTTTGGACAGCGTTGGATATTGGATATTAATAAGCTGTAATAAAACTAAACGACCGCACAATAATGGTTGACTTAACGCCATAACGCTGACTCTTCCGTGCCTGGCCTTCACAATAAAAGCCCATCTTAAATTCACTCAGAGCATTTCATTAAAAGGAAACTGTCTAAAAAGCATTTTTTTTGCCAACACCAGATATCAAACAAAATAGCAACTTGTAAATTCACCACTTCTAAGCAGACGTCAGAAGACAACGTTATCTCTGAGCTGACTGTCTCTCGCTAGGTTGTGTAAGTGTACTAACTTATAACACTAATAACATCCATATTTTAACGCTTCTTTATAACCATCAAGCCACTAAGCCCGTTTGGAAATTAATACCTCTGCTGAGTTCTCACGAGAGCACAATTTGAATTTGCTCAGCGAGTCACTCTGGCATTGAGTAATGATGCTCACTACCCCTTGTAGCCGAGCTGCACCAATCACATCGGTGTAGGCGGGCCAGAGGCGAGCTAAACAGATGACGACAGCGCTGCAACGTCGAAGTCATTAGTAAACATTGCAAGATGGCTACGGACGAACACCAGTTAGACTTGGCTTTTTATCTAAAAGAGGAACAGAAGACGGCGCTCAAATCGTTCCTTTGCAGGAAGGACGTTTTTGCTGTTTTGCCGACCGGATATGGGTTTAATCTACCAGTTAGCGCTGCTGGTAGCTAAGCATATGGGGCTCTGGATAAGTCACCCCGTGTATTGTTGGGATGGGTCGTAGTGTTATCCAATTGCGTCCAGTGAGATTTTCAAATGCATGCTTGGTGCCACCCCTCAAGTTGGGCCATTTTCATTACTCGCTGCCAGACCTTTAATCTTTCGGATTTGGGTCTGGATTTCTGGAAGTGTTTAAAGTGTAATTCCAGCGAAAATTGACCAAAAGGTGTCTTTCTGCATTAAAACACGTCAAATAAGCCGCGGAGACAGTATTTTTCGTCGATCAACCACTACAGCACTTGGCCCAGCATATGCTACAGCTCCAAATCACAAACAGTGGACGAGATAGGGGCCGTAAGCCAAACGCTTTCCAAATAGCATTTTTTAACCAGTAATATTATTCAAAACAGCACCAAACCTTGTCAGTAACTTGCTCAGCGTCCCTACACATAAAATGAAGCACCAACAATTAGCGAACCCGGAGTTTATCACAGAAGACTGTTAAGAAAACTTACCAAACTGTCTCAGCAGCCATATCCTCAGCACCGAAATGTCACGCGAGATCACGCACGTCTATTGCTGGAAGGGACTACAGGCAGTCAGGTGTTGGCTCGGAGTAGACGAGGCCAAGGCAAGAATCATCACATAGGAACTGAAATGGCGGCGTCTAATCAGACCAGCAACTTTTTTGATTTTGATGGGCTGAACTGTAGTCCCTTCCGGCAATAGACGTGTGAGATCTCGCGTGACATTTTGGTGCTGAGGATATGGCTGCTGAGACAGTTTGGTAAGTTTTCGTAACAGTCTTCTGTGATAAACTCCGGGTTCGCTAACTAGGTTGTTGGTGCTTCATTTTATGTGTAGGGACCCTGAGCAAGTTACTGACGAGGTTTGGTGCTGTTTTGAACAATATTACTGGTTAAAAAATGTGTTTGGCTTACAGCCCCTATCTCATCCACTGTTTGCGATTTGGGGCTGTAGCATATGCTGGGCCAAGCTCTGTAGTGGTTGATAGACGAAAAATACTGTCTCCACGGCTTATTTGACGTGTTTTAATGCAGTAAAACACCTTTTGGTCGCTGGAATTACACTTTAAATACCTTAACGTCAATAATGACGAGACGAGACAGTACCGCCATCGTTAAACGCTGACTGTGGCAATATCAACATGCAATATTTCTTTGGCATTTTAAGGCCTTTATTGTTGACAGGACAGCTTAGACGTGAAGGGGTGAGAGGGGGGGAATGACATGCAGCAAAGGGCTGCAGGTCGGAACCAAACCCGCAGCGGCTGCATCGAGGACTGAGCCTCTGTATATGGCCGCACACTCCACCAGGCGAGCTACCAAAATGTAATATTTATTTATTTCTTTTCATTCAGCATTAACTAAAGCAAACTTGATGCCACGTGAGGGACGTTCTTGTTCTGTTCCTGTTCCTGTTTCCTTTCCTTCTATCTTTCTCTTCAACCCTCTTTATCTTCCCTCCATCTTTCTCCTCTGCTCTGTATTGCTATTTTCTCCTAACTTCTTTGTCATCTCTACTCTCCTCATGATCTTCATGTTCTTTTCTGCTATCCATCTTTCCCTCTCTATTTCGACGTCCCCTGCCTAACCTCTCTCCTCTGTTTGTTTTCTCTGTTTCTCCGTGTTCACTTGATATGGCTGCTTCAAGAAAACATCAACCTTGATGTTCCTATTGACGTTTAGCAGCTCTTGACTTTAAAAACCTCGGTATAATACACTGATGTGTTTACTGTGAGTGTTACCAGCTCAGCACTTGACTCAACCCATTCAAGTGAATATAGAAAAAGGCTGGAGTACTGCATGGAAAACAGCTGGCCTAGTTATTTCCAAGTTTCAGAAATACATCTTTCAACACCACTAAAGCTCAGCAATTAACACGCAGTATAGTACCAGATTATCCTGTTGGTGGGCACCCAGTTCTTGTGTGCAGCATCTCCAGCTACAGCACAGATTGTCAGATGCAGTCGGTGAACACAGGTTTTTATTTTTTTTATTTTTTTTTTGCACTCTGTACAGTTAAGATGGTGCCAAATCTGGTAACCTCGCTATGAGGTGCACAATCACAAAAGGCTTGTATCGTGTGGATGCGCTGACAGTGTTGTTGTCATTACTTGGAATTCCTCATGGAGGCGACAAAAACTACGCACTATAGCTTTAAGATAAGAAAGTGACAATAATGATTCCTAAGATGACTAAAATCATGATAAACATTGTGCTGAAGAGGCTCATTATGTGAATTTGGATATGGTTGCGATGGTTATACAGATGATGATTTAACAATGGCTGTGCTGTTATGGGAATAATTCTGACTGTGATTAGTTGTTATAAAGATAAAGTAAGTGTATAATAAACGAGACAAGGGAGGCCTTCTGTGACAGCTGACTCACACAGAGAGAGAGAAAATAGAAAGAGAAGGCAAGAGATTCTCCGTATTTTCTGCTGATCTCGGTTGCAGTTAGAGACGCATTTAGCAACACACTGATGTCTCTCCGAGACTGAGAGAGCTGATGAAAGACAGAGGACCCCTGCTTTATCGATCCTATTGATTCAACACTTACCTTTAAAGAATAGCCATCCCTCCCCCCCTCCTTCCTCTAACCCTACAAAAACCGGTAAACCCCTTTTGAATAATATAACTGTGTATTTGATCCTCACTGTAACCTCTACCAGAGGGAAAAAAGCCTGATTGAATCACTCAAGCGTGCTCTTTCTCCATTGACGGTATGCTGCTTTTGTGTGTGGGTGGGTGATTTTGATTGCTCCCTTTTTACACGTAAATGTGTCTGCACTTTTTTTTTTAAGTCTGGGGCAAACTGATGCTGAGCTGCTTTTCATCAAGCTACAGTAAGTAGAAAAGGGAGAGACAGAGAGAGGGAAAGGTGTACATTAGAAATCTATTTACAATATTTGAAGTAGTATTTCATTCATTATTTACTTGCTGGCTTATTTGAAACATCTGTTTGAAGTTTGGTTGTTTAAGGAGATTCTTCCCATGTGAAAAAAAATGTTTTTCCTCTAGCAATGCAGCAAAAGAAGAGAAAAAAGAAAACATTATATAACTACAATAATCAGACCAGTACTGCCTTCCTATATTTTAAATCTCCATTCATGCCAACTGCAAGTTAGAAATTATGAGTATCCAGCAAAATGATTTACACACAGTTTGTGAACAATAAAAATAGTCCTAACTTGATGTTTTGTCATTCTGTGCTTGTGCACTGTTGGATATTATAAAATAATAAGCAGTCATGTTCCAATAAAGTCATTACATTACATTTACATAAAAGACACCATATATCTAAATTACAAAAAGACATCACTGAAACACACAGATGAAGCCAGCAATGTTACGTATGCCATGTCTATAAGGGAAATTGCTAAGTAAAGTTCAGCAGATGGTCTGGCTGCTGCTTGGGGAGTGTGGTAGTTCAGGCTTTGAGGCTCCTATAGCGCCTCCCTGTAGGCTGTTTTCAACAAAAGAAGCTGTTGTCTAATACATATATAATAGTACAAAATGAATTATAATTAAATGAATGTGACCAGACACTAAATGCCAACTTTCAGTACTTGAGAGTTTTTGTGTAAGGGTATCAATGGGAGCAATGCAAAATGAAATGTGTAAATCAAAGTGGAAACAACACGGGGCAGCTACAGTCACTCAGAACTGTAGATTGTTGTGTTTAATATGCATGCATGACATATGCATGTAAATAATATTGAAAATAAAACCCTGTATACTCTTTTCTGTCAGGTGGAAGTACCTCCAGTTACTCACAGCTACCAGAGCTTCATGACGATCAACACAAGTCCAGTCAGGAAATGCCAGGTGCAAAACAAACACTACAAAAGTGCACAGAAAAATCATAGACACTGTTTTGGATGTATTTTTGTATATATATATATATGCACAAAAAAACATTAATTTATCAAACAAATGTAGCCCAGTTTTAACCTAGAAAATGACCAAATCATTATTATTGTTATTATAATTGTTGTTTTTATCCACTATATTAGGAAATTACTTCTTAAAACATTTGTATGACAAAGCTTTTTGTGAATATTCCATATGTCTCTTCTGGTTTACCATTCCACTCCATTTCATGCTTTTATTGTGTTGTCCTTGGGTCAAACTTGACCCCTTTTCAAAGTGTCTATATACAAAAAAGGGTTTCTTTCAACCAAATTGCCCAAAAATAACATGGATAGTTCCGTACATGAAATGGGCTGTAATTATGCATCCACATACCTTCCTTTTTTTGGCAGAATTTTTTTATTTTTTTTCAATTTTTTATTTTATTTTGTTCTTATCATAGTATTATTATTATTATTATTATTATTATTATTATTATTATTATTATTATTGTTATTATGAAGGTGAAGACAGGATTTTCTTCCTATCATTAGAACTGAAGTAGTACATCGGACAAAATGTCAAAGTACTTTAAATTTCATAATAAAAGCCTACAGTGGATGGATTGTTTTGGCCCTATCTGATCCTCTACAAAGATGTTATTACTAGGCTAGTAGAAAAACATAGTATTAGAAGTTGTACAAAGACCACGATGGTAAAAAAAACAGCCTGTTTCTTCATACCAGGTGTAGTAGGCATAATTATAGTAGTAGTAAAAGTAGTAGTGAAAACAAAATTGCTGCTTTCATGTCTTTCCTTGTTTAGATAATGGTTTACACAGTTACAGTGGAAATATTTGGGTTTCTGAGAGAAAAAGAGGTTGACGTTTGTGATAACCGTCATTAACAGATCAGCTGGATAAAAACACACTTCAGCTCACAGTCAGATGTGTTATCGCAAAGATCACTCAGTAATTAGCCAGGTCCAACGTAGAATAGTCTTGCATTGCCAGATCTCCACAGCGCTATGTGTGTATGTGTGTGTGTGTGTGTGTGTGTGTGTGTGTGTGTGTGTGTGTGTGTGTGTGTGTGTGTGTGTGTGTGTGTGTGTGTGTGTGTGTGTGTGTGTGTGTTTAGACTTTAAATAAACAAGAACAAAACACAGTCTTGTCGCACAGTTTTGCGCTGTTTTTCTATGTACTTTATGTCCCATCTATACGTTCATGTCCCATCTATATAAATATTAATAATAAGTTGAACAGTACTTTTAACCGGTTTAACCAAAACAGGTTCAAAATAAATGGTGCCACCAGCAAAGCATGTGCATTACATGCAATGGGGTTTATACTGTTCATTTAAAAGACCAGGCAGGTTCTGATGCTGTTCATATTAATACCATTATTATTAACAGTATTATTTCCATTTGTTTATGTCTTTCATTTACAATTTGTTGTCATTTAACTGGTGATGATTCAAAGCAGACGTTGTCTCTTTCGCTCTCTGTCTGTGTGACACACATGCACACGCACATGCACACACACGAACACACACACACACACACACGCACGCACACACGCACACGCACACACATACACGTAATATATGTTTTAAACCCAGTGTGTTTGTGGCTCCTCATATTCAGAGATCAATAGTACCACCTGTCAGTGACTAACTGCATTACAACTCCAGTCAATAGGGAGGATTAACATGAGTTCCTTACAGTATAAATAATGTACCGTACGTACAGTCATGTTTCGGTAAAAGTACTTCAGATTTCAAAAGTTCCCCCCAAAACTAGTTTCAATATGTTAGTACCTCTTCACTCCCACAGTGTTTTTGGCTTTACAAATTCATGTTGTACAAACAAGCTACCATGAAACCCACAGAACTTTATTTTTTTGATTCTACAGTAGTGGAGATCCTCTCTGAAGATACCAAATATGTCAGGCTGAATGTGTCTAAAATGATGCACAAGACATGTAGAATATTTCCATTTTTTGAAATGGTGAAATATGGTGTCTGTGGTTTGAATGGTTCACTCAGTGTAAACATCAGTTATATGTATTAATCATCAAAGCTCTAAACCATTTACCATGAGAGCAGCAGAGATACAAAAAGCTGCGATCTTTCATTTGCATCTGTCATCAGGTCACTAAACGCTGAGAGGAGAAGCTAAGAGGAGACGTGAGGAGGGGTGTGTGTGTGTGTGTTTGTGTGCGTGTGTGTGTGTGTGTGTGTGTGTGTGTTTACAGCAAGTAAACAGTTTCATTGTATATGATAGTTTTGTTACTGAATTGAGTCCTTAACCTGATTCGTACTGATCAGCCGGGCTCTGACTGGTGCATACTTAATTCAGAGAGATGATCAAATCAGACACACCCAACCCCCACCCCCACCCCCTCCTCAGTGACTGACAGCAGGCACATTATATGCTGTGCTATTACTATTATTGCTATTGTATTACATGATATTATTATATATCAATATATTATAGTGTTGGGGGATGTCTTTTTGTCTGATTTTTTCCTTTACATTATATTTTAATATGTATGTACAAGTTTACAGTAAATCTTATATTTTTAAATTTTTCTTTGACTTCAACTACAGAATGGCAGTAAAAATGATAAAAACAGAAGACCACATTTAAAATGTAAAACATTGCCATGAATGCACCACACTGATGTGGATAGCATCTGTGTGTACTGGCAAACAAGTATTAGGCTACTAGGACTGTCACTTTAAAAAAAGAAAATGAAATTCAAAGGATGAGGGCTAGCACAGAATTTGGTAAAATTCATTTGAATGGAACCCACATAGCCTAATCCTTATCTCTGTCTTTTTCATAGAGGACATCTGGACATTTCACCGTATAGGGAATGCACAGATGTAAATATTGAGCCCTTAACGGGTAATTTCATATTTTTTTCAACAACCCTATTTTCCCATGCATTGGTGCCTAAGTGACTAATGTAAACTAACATCTTTGAAATTGGTCGAGTATTGAGCATGAACGCTGTAATCGGCTGTTTCAGCCGTTACTGTTTATTTAAATGGACTCTGGTTGGTTTAGCGATTTCAGGGATGTTGCGTGTTAAACAAAAAGGATCTTACTCTTTAACAAAAAGGTCTATTTCCGTAGGCATCCTTTCCATAATGTTGTCAGACACTTAGAATAATAATCTGAGCCGTGTCAGTGGTAAAACAAGCACTTTTCGTTGACGGAAATAAAAGGTACGCATTTGCCCATTATTGTTACATTGTAGCTTGCTTAAGACTGGACCAATTTCAAAGATTGTTGTTCCCATCAGTCGCTTAGACACAAAACCACAGGTTTAAAAAAACAAACAGAGGTTAACCTTTACATTTTAACACTCTTTTCTAAAAGTATCACTTTTTTCAAAGCATCACTTAATTGTACATACAATGTCAATTAAGGGCATCAGTGTTCATGATAAAAGTTGTAGATTTAGAAGACTTAAAATGAACGAATATATAATTTATTTTCTGCTGCAGTGGGGAGGAGTCACTCTTCTGAAAAGAGAGAAAGACAATGCATACAGTGTACTGTATACTATGTTGAGACAGACAGACAGACAGACATAGACGGAGACAATGCAAACAGATGTGCTTCTAGTCTTGCATTGCCAGATCTTCCTCCACAGCACTGCGGAGGAAGGTCTGGCTAGTCCACACAGCATTCCGGGATGGGAGAAAAACGTGCTCTGATTTATTGGCATTTCTTTAAACCAATCACAATCATCTCGGGCGGTGCTAAGCGCCGGACGGAGAAATGGTGCCGCTGCAAAATAGTCTCGGGAAGGAACTTTTTTTTTGGTGAAACAAATGCTTGTTCAAAATTTGTTTTAGTCATGCAAAAACAAAAAAAACTCAGATTGGACAGATAGTCTAGCTAGCTGTCTGGATTTACCCTGCAGAGATCTGAGGAGCAGTTAACCAGAGTCCTCAGAAATGGACCGGAGTTTAGAATTACAACACAAAGAACGTAGAAGGTAACGGACATCTGGGTGAAATGAGGGACATCCGGTGGAATTTCAGACGGCACCTGAACAATCCTGGAAATGAAACATTGTTGATATAGACTAATGTGCTTCTGACACACTAAGGGACACGTTTTGGATGTTATTACACTCAAACAGATTTTTTAGAGACAGGACACATTGGTTGGAGATAAACGAATAGTGAAGGAAACTGATTATTTTCAGACCACAGGGCTTCTCCTCCTCCACCTGCTCAGCATAGAGGAAGAAGAAGCCTGATATGGCCAAAGTGAGCTTTACTGACAAAACCAGACTGAAATATTAGGGCGCTTTCACACCTGCTGTGTGGTTCAATTGGTCCAGGCCATTGGTACATTGTTGCTTTTTAGTTGTTTGACAGGCGACTTATTGATTGGACAGTTTTGGTGATGTCACCAGGCATCATCAGGGCTACATGAGCCCACAGGGGGGAAATATAACTCTGGTAATTGACAGCAGGTCACTCTGCACCTCAATGCTTCTTATTTATCTTCTCTGGCGTCACAAAGAGCTCACCGAGAAACACCTGATTATTAAAATAAATAGTTTGGACTGCAGCTGTATCATAAATAATGACAAACAAAGCAGGATGAAAAAGATGTATCTGTACTATTATGGGGGGATAGTTACTGTGTGGTCAATGTGTTTCACTCCCTGTTTAATGAGGAAGTGTTAAAATACAAAACACACAAACCACACACAAACTGGACCAGAGTTTGTTTGGAGGTGGAACTGAGCCCACGCTGTTAGGCAGTCTCAGTCTGGTTGTTTAGTCCACATCAGAGTTTGATTGACAAACGAACCAAATCAAACAGGAAAATGCACCGGTTTGTTCAAAATGAACCAAACAGGTTAAGAGATTACAAGCTAAATAACCAGGGTGGGATTTTCTGGGGTTTCTGGTCTTCATATCTCTGCTCAATTATTTTTTATCCCCGGTGTGGACACAATGTATCCCCCCTCAAAGTGATCAATGCTACTTTGATACCTAAAATAGAAGTATGTTAAACTAAGTAAAGCGCTGTAACGTGAACAGTCCATAGCGCTCTCATTCGCATTCATTTTGAGATTATTCTCCATTGGATATAGCAGTGCAAGTGTTTTGACATGGCTGGCAGAGTGGCACTATTTCCATGGTAGGCTATTGCTTTCACTTCTCATATGATTCTGTTGTGTCCAAATCAGTGAAATACCTGGGCTGTATTGGTAAACTTTAATAATCACGCAGTGGAAGACTCAGACAGAAAGACAACACAGCAGCAAAGAAGATATCAGATGTACACAGGAACATGAACTTCTGTCAACAAGACTTTGTGTTACATATAAGACAGGCTGCTAAATCCTCCTCCAATACAGTATGTAGCTTTTGTTCAAATAATACAAACAACACTAACACTTTTATTTTCTGTCTCCTCTTCCCATCACCCCACCTCCTCTCTTCTGCTTTCCTCTCTTGTTGTCTTCTCTCCCCCTCTCCTCTCCCCTCCCTCCTCCCAGCGTGCAAACGGAAGGAGCAGGACACAGCGAAGGACCGCAACAACACGCCAAAGAAGTCGCGGCTGGTCTTCACCGACCTGCAGCGGCGCACCCTGCTGGCCATCTTCAAGGAGAACAAGCGGCCATCCAAAGAGATGCAGCTCACCATCTCGCAGCAGCTGGGCCTCGAACTCACCACCGTCAGCAACTTCTTCATGAACGCCCGCCGCCGGAGCCTGGACAAATGGACAGACGACGGAGCCAGCCCCGGCGCCCAATCTTCAGCGTCCAGCACTTGTACCAAAGCGTGATAATAGACGGCAAGGAGGGGGAGGGGAGGGAAGTGACAGGGAGGGGTCCTGGGCGGGGTGGGATGGGGCGATGGAGATACGGGGAGGGATGGAGGGGTTGAGGGCACGGGTCGAGGTTTCGTCCGGTCGAAGCGAGGAGGAAAACCTAACTTTTTACATTTTTTTGTTTGTTTGTCTGTTTTGCTTTTGTCGAGCTTGACAAACTGAGAAAGGGGCTGCTCACTGCGATGAATTGTTTGTAGCCTAACCGCCTATTGCAAATCCATCGTGAATCCATAATGAAGCTGAAGGGTAAACACACTTATAAAAACCTAGAAACCTCACTGGGAAAAAGAAACTTTTAAATCATAGACTTTTCACTGCAGATGTCTCTCACACTGGCCCAAATACCAAAGACTAGAAGACAATGTATGTTTTCTATTATGCAATATATAAGCTAGGAACCAACCAACCAAACACAAAACCTATGAAAGCTTTATGTCCGCAGAATGTGCAAGAAGCTCTGGGATAAGATCGAAAAAAAATCTCTGCGGAAATGTCGTGGGATTTTTACCTACAAATGTCCCAAAGATGGCAATAATGCATCTGTTTGGGGCTGAGTTGAAGGCTTTCACATTCAGAAGTCGGATTTCAGAGATTGCACAGTCAAATTTAGAAAGCTTTTATTTTTTTTAACCAAACCAAAGATGTATGAGAAATGACATGAGAAACCATACAATCTTCGCATTAGGGCCCACTTTCTAGCTTGGACAGTGTGCTGAGTCAGCAGACTGGAAAAGCTAGTGGACTTTATGTTAAAATAATTTCGTCACAATACACTGATTTATTCATCTAAATCAGTAGGTAGAGGGTTCAACTTGTCAGTTTATGTATCTGTTCATTAATGGCTGCGTGATGGAGAAAAAAACAGTCCAATAACTGTGTTCATTTGGCTGTGCAGTCTCCGATCTGAACTGTCGGGCTCACAAACACCAACAGAAAAACCAAAGTTAGTTTGAGATCAGAATTGAAGAGTTGGGTTCCAAAATATTCTATATCCATTTAAAAAAACAATCTCTGGAATATATATATATAATCCAGGTTGTAGATGGATTATTCTTTTTCTTACATAATGACAATGTAAGCAACTTCTTTTTCTCTAAAAAGAGCAACATGTAGTGATTTGACTCTTTAAAGGGGGCAGTGAGGATTCCTAAAGTTAGGAAAAGGCAAAATATGCAAGCACAAAAAACAGATACAAAAACATTCGCCGACATGTAGAATTACAAGCTTTCTCTCTTAGCATACTTAGCATCAGTGGAGTATTATTATATATGAATATATACAACGTATGTGAGCACAATCTTGAAGCACATTTTCTTTGCAATAGAACCGGGGCTCTCTGCCAAGCCGAGTGGTCTTCACATCTTAGAAAACTCAGGATACCATTTTTTCTAAACAGTGGCTGAAATCCATTCGTTACACACTGTAATGTACGGATGCACACACACACACACACACACACACACACACACACACACACACACACACACACACACACACACACACACACACACACACACACACACACACGTAGATACACTCTGTTGCAAACAAGCAAATACACCCGCTTTAAAGAAACACACACACAACTTTAAAGAGTCATTTCCCAAATGTTCCCCCGAATTCCCACCCTGACCGAAACATTGTCTGCTAAACCAAAGCTAACCAAAGTTTACCCTGGCTTCACCCACCCATTATTTGTTACCATGGTAACTCATCCATTAGGGCAGCGGTTTCCATCTAGAATCTTAGCATAAGTTAGGATAAAGATGCTATTAACACCACTAAAATCGGGTGCTGTTTGATGACGACAGCTGTAACGAAAATATTTAACAATTTGAGCCAAATGTGTGGGGAACTAAAGGTAGATTTGAGATTTGAAGGCATATTTTTTAAATGCACAAACTCCACATGCATCTTCTCTACAGCTACAGCTCTCTTTCAGAGCCCAAAAACATCCCTGTTCATAAATGAAATTTCTTTGGACACAGAACAACCACAGTGTCCAGAGAATCCAAGAGCCAAGAGAGTGCTGAGCTTTAAGAGCTCCTTAGCTTTCAATAAATCAGCAGAAGCTACAAAACACAGTTTCACACAAATTGGTTTCTTGAGCCATTTCTGCCAAAGTCTTGTGAAATGAGCACGGACTGCACAGAAAAAGAGGCAGAGTGACACTTAAGGCCTAGGTATGCTTCAAACATGTCGTCTGACTACATCTAAAGCCCAAACTGTTTATACCTGCTCCAAATGGCCACATTTGCACCATCATAGAGCGGGGCGAGGTACAATAAATCATACAAACGGCGACAATCTGTCCTCAAAGGCATTGATGTTATTGGACTACACATGAAAAGTGATGGAAGCAGTTGTGGGAAGAATGTAAAAGGAAAACTTGAGAGAGAAGTTCAAACCCCGCATACTGTCACACCTGAGTACTCCTGGCCATTCACTGTGTAAAAGGGGACTGATTGTCGGATTGTCTGTTTCGGAAAGTTATCTAAATTGTGGTACAATTTGGGGCAATTTCTCCATTATTCCAATCTAGGAAAGAGAGTTTGTTTGAAGCGTAAGGCCCCTTTGCACAGAAGAGCTGTCTAGTTTTTAGCTAATGTGATCAAAAACTCAATTCTTACCTTACTCAACACATAATGTTTGAAGATTGACACAATCTTTCAGTGTCCATGTCCAGAGCCTGTGCATCTTTTACAAATTTTTGACTGCATTGGTTCACCATTGCTGAAAGAGGTCCTTGGTTGAAACTTGCTCAGCCTTGCGGTTTGACCTGTTGGTGTAAATCCAGCTGTAGAACTAAGATGCTTTTTGGAAGCCTAGAGATGCCATCACAGAAACCCTAAAAAAACTAACCACAAACTCTTACTGCATCAAGTGACAGACCAGTAAACCGCCTGAACCCGCGGAGGACGAACTGTCCAGGCGAATCAGGGCCTTTGTAATAGTTAAAAGAGGACAATCTAAAGACGATGCCTGGCAGGTTCGTCTCTTCCAGAGGGGTCAGCGGGCTGGAAATCGGAAAGACAGGTATTGATGCTGCAAACGCTAATAAAGTTATATATTCAGACTTCAAATTGAGTTTATTCATCAAGATGAGAAAATGGAACTTTTTCCACTTGTAAATGAACTTGTTTCCTTGTTGACAGTGGTGACATTTACCACTCAACAGGTGTTTTTGAGACAAAAGATTTTGAGGAGAAAACTCGAGATTACACTCAAGATGGAATTTGTTTGCAGCGTAGTAGAGTTGGATGCTCGGTAAGAAGGACACGTCTGACCGTCTTAGTGTCCAGACAAACTTCACCAAGCATCCATCGCTACCAAAACCCACCAACACCCATTGGTTTTAACTTTGATATACCGTCACACTGTACAGCCTTTAGACATGATGTAAATACTAACACACCGCCACCACCTCCTACTCCATCTTAACAGCCTGTAGCATCAGCAATCACCTCATCAATCATCTCTCACTTAAGCTATCAAACCAAAAATAAAACCAAAACCAAAGGAAAGGCGTTAGTGAGCAGCCCCTGCTCCTTAGATACCCCAGGCTGAGTCCCAGCCTGGTTAGAGGCAAGCCAAAGGCTTTAAGAACGATTTAAAGTAAAAAAAAAATCAAAAAAATGGA
Source organism: Gymnocephalus cernua (assembly GCA_023631565.1). Classification (NCBI taxonomy): domain Eukaryota; kingdom Metazoa; phylum Chordata; class Actinopteri; order Perciformes; family Percidae; genus Gymnocephalus; species Gymnocephalus cernua. The sequence goes on along the minus strand of CM042442.1, from coordinate 5,646,717 downwards.
CTTGAGACTTTTTCTATTTATTGACAAATCGAAACCAAAGAAAACCTTTTTCTGCACCTAACTGTTCCAACAAAACGGAAAAAACTAACCGAAGATGGAAGAGAATTATTACCAAAAAAAAAGAAGAAGAAAAAAAAAAAGAGTGGCGGCGATGTCGAGGATGGAGGATGACGACAACGACGACAAGGAGGTTAGAAGGAAGGATGACATCATGGGGTCGGAGAAGTAGCTTTGTTCTGCCTGATGTTGCGTCAGGCCATCTTTAAGGGGAAGCAAGTTTGGGGGACTGAAAAGGGTAAAACCACACGGGAAGGAGGGAAGGAACCAACGGATGACACCGTCGGCTATTTTCTTGCCTCCGACTTCCAAAAAAAGGCAGAACATTAATGTGTCTCTCACGGTTGAAGAGTGTCTTTAACGTGTGCCTATGCAGTTTTTCAAAGTAAAAAATGGTTAAAAGAACAACAGAAACCTCATCAGCTAACAAACCAAAGATTCACCGTTAACTCAAGTCGCAGTGCTCCTCCCCCCCGAAAAGGTAAATCTGGACTTTTCACTCAGTAATTATTATTCTACTATATCTGTTGTAGCAAAAATATCTAGCTTAAACTCCCCACAGCGGACACTTGTAAAGATTTGTACATTAGGCTATAGTATCTTTCTAAGGTCAAATGAATACATCTGGTATTTTGATTGGTCATTCCTCCAGCATGGCGTCAACACATGAAGCCATCACAGTAATAAATTCTTCACACCCATGGCTATGGCCACATGTTACCACAAAATGCTCAAAAAGAGACAAACAATTGCGAGTTTCTCAGATGGCGTTTGTGCGTTTTATTTTTCTTACCACCACAAGTCATTAGCTAATCCACAGGACAAAGTCTACCTCCGACAATCTCCAGCAGTAGAAACAAAAGCTGCCAGGCAACAGCACAGTGACGGTTTATTTTCCCCCCTACTTCACATCCATACAGTTTGACACAAGCAGCTTGGTGTGTCAGGATTGAGAGAACAAAAAACATCAACTAGTTGTTAACATTTACTTAAAAGCTTCCATCTTCCATTTTGCTTCCACCCACTGGGGATTCAAATAGGCCACTTTTTCATTTTAAACTGGCTGTTGTCTGGCACACTTCCTACTGCGGAGAGAGTGACAATGTAATGCTATGTGAAACGTACAGTACATACCAAAGATTTTCTGCTGTACAAACAGTAGCACACTGACACCTTTTTATTTTCTCCATACCCCTACGTTTAAGAGTCTAGAACAGATCCTGGATCTGTAATCTAGATCTATCAATGTCTTTTACATGAAGTCACTCACAGTGTTGTTTAACTCACTACCTCTGAGTTGTTGTTTTTAACTTTTCAACCCAAAACCAGAAGATACCAGCTGAAGCAGACTGGCTCAGGTTGTTTCGAGCAGGATTTGGACCGTTTTACCAATTATGACATGAATCATTTAATTAATCACAGGGGTTTTGAATTGAAAATAGCATCTCACTCACTTTTCTTGTTTGAGATACGTCAATAAATATATGAATTTGAAACATGGAAACAACCCACTGAATTCCAATTATAAGTAGCATAGATGTGGTACCAGACCAAATTTAATGGATGGAGGAAAACCCAGGGGACGAACATCTGCCAGTTGAGTTTTTAGCTAACAAAAAAAAGAAGCACTGCTGGCTCGGGTGGAAAAGTTTTGAAACTATCTATCATAACAGCACAGTTTGTTAAAGCTCGCACTGCCATGCTGGAGGAGGAGAAAGTGATCATTGGGCACGCTGACCGTCCATAGCTAACAAACCCATGTTAGCTTGTTCTTTAAGGGGGGAGGAACTACGCTGCTGCTCCATTTATACAACAACAATAAATGAAACAAAACCAAAAAACCACTACGCCCACTGAGAGAAACTGCTAAAATATCGGTCAAATAGCTTTATCCTTAATTTTCTCTCTCTTTCTGTATGTAAAGCTTCTAGTCCAAAGAAATCCTCCGCCCACCTGACCCTCCCATCCTGCTGACCACGCCCAATGGAGGGGCGTGGTTTGTGGATCAGGGTGGTGGCGGCCATTTTCCATTCCCACTTTGCAGTTCTGTCTGGATGTAACACAGGCTAAACCTGCCAAACCAAAAAAAATAATAATAATAATGGGTATGAAACCAAAAACTGTCCCAAAGAGGTTTTCATTGCTTGTTTATTTTAAGTGCTTAAAACAATTATTTGCCAATACCTATGTGTCTACTATTATTTCTATGTTCCTTCCTAGGTTTTTGCAATATGTGATTTTTTTTTATTTAATGTAATTTATGTTTTCTTTTTAATTGTGAATTAATTTAAGCGAACAAATTTTGTTGCCAAATCTCCCTCTGAACCCTTTACCCTTGATGATTAGCTTTGCCAAAGTTTACATTGTAAATGTTCCCTTTTCTTTCTGTTCAATGCTGTATTTATTTATGAGGTGTTTTAGAACACACTAGTTTTGTACTTAATAATTTAATGTTATTTAATTAGATGTAATTGTTTTTTGATGAATATTTATGGGTATTTAAGAATAGTAGGTTGCATCAAAGATGCAGTGCTTATGCCAGGCCTGTTAATTTATTCTTAGTTAGCTTTACTTTAAAAAGCAAATGCAATGTTGTTTTATGAATGTTTAGACTTAATGACAGAACAATGTAGGAATGTCAGATTAGACTTGCGTACTTCTGAATGTCAACACTTGCTCTCACTTTTTAGCCAATCTAGTTTTTTTTGTCCTGGTAATGATTTTTTTTTTCCGAAAATGAAAACAATCTCTTTATGACAAATATTAGCCTACTGAATGATGAGCACTGCATCTGTTTTTCTTTTCCTCTCTGTGTTTTTATGGCTAATTTATTGTTTTTTGTTTTGTTTTTTGTTTTGAATTTGTTTGCATTCTGCTGACCATTGTTGAACAAGCAATGAATTTCAGACTGATGTTCTAGTGACATTTGATCAGGTGAAGTAAGGGCCACACGTTGACATAAACTGACTCACCAAAGATAACTGGAATCCTTGAGAGGCCAATAAACAGCGTGTGTTTACATCCACGTAGCTCATACCCTGGGTAAGGTCTTATTCATACATTGGAATTATATACAGTATTCACATGTTCAAAACTGCCATTTTATGTCCCAAGAAGAAAGAAAGAAAGAAAGAAAGAAAGAAAGAAAGAAAGAAAGAAAGAAAGAAAGAAAGAAAAGCGTTTTAGAATCAAGCCAATTTTAGCTACATGTCTTGTCTCAAACATCTGCATAACTAAATTGAACAATATCAAAAATGCTCTTAGGCTATGGAAGGCCAAAGAGACCAAATATAATTGTAATTATTTCACGATAAAGAAAAAGTAAAATGCTTTTATTTTATGATCACAACCTTAAGAAGCACCTAAGAAGACATGAGCAACAGCTTTTCTAGTGCACACCAGAAACTTCAAGGAGTAAATTAACACTAAATCCACTTCTTGAGTTATTAAATGGCATGTACAGTCACTTTATTACATTATTTATTGATCCCGCTTTTATTTTTTAGCATTCATTGCAACAGAAGTTATTTTCCTTTTTCCCCAGAGAAAATCCAGTAATTCGATCAGGGTGTGTCAAGGTTCAAATGCATTTGTGAACGAGGCTCTTTAGGTGTCTAGTGTGCAAACAAAAAACTTGTTCCATCAGTTTCTGGTGTACACTTATGGGCTCCGTACAACTCAACAAGTTGAAAAATGTCCTCTCCAGCATTCCATAAACACAAAACTTTAGAGTAACTACATAAAGTATGACGTGCGATTCAAATCCCAGAGAAAACCTGCTTATATCCAACTTTTTCTATGATTCTCTATGTCGGCATAAGATCTTATCCAGGTTATTGTAAACAGAGTGGGATGTTAACACACAGCACCTCTACAGGAAAATACCTGCTGTGTTTCCCATTTGCCCCCCGAATATTGGTGTGTGTGTGTGTGTGTGTGTGTGTGTGTGTGTGTGTGTGTGTGTGTGTGTGTGTGTGTGTGTGTGTGTGTGTGTGTGTGTGTGTGTATGTGTGTGACTGCGTGAATGCAAACACACCGACTTGTTTCACTCGTTAGGAAGGAAAACTGAGGAGTCCCTTAAAGCTAGCTGCTTCCAAGACTGACTTTGTGTGTGTAAAAAGAAAAAAAAACTTTCTATTTCAATAGTGAGAACCAGAGAGGCTACCTCACTGACTTTCCATTTGTCCTTTTAATCGTGTTGATGAAACCAAAGAAACCAAAGATTTTTGTTGTCTTCAGTACGGTCTGCACTCAGCTCCATGCGTTTGTGCTCTTTTCTTAATGATGTTGCCTCATTATGTCCTCTTTTCTACTTTCTCATTTTCTCTCCCTCCCTCTTTCTCTCTTTTCCCTCCTTCTCTCTTGGCCTTGCATCGTCTCTTCTCCTTGAAAAGACGTGTGTGAATGGGAAAGAGGCAGGTGTAGTGCGGGGTCAGCTGGATGCTGGATATCAGGGAGTGCAAGCAGTTTCACTCAATCAACATTCGTCTGGGTAATGAGCCTCAGAGCAGTCAGTTTTAATTTCAAATTCAGCAATAAGGAGACTAAAGAAAAGAACTCCAAACTCAAATGTAAAAAGAACGTTAGGCATTGTTAGCCAGACGGATGATATACTGTATAATGTAAATGTGACTGGCAAATAATGACATCTATGGACTCAGTGTGTTCTGCGTTGTCCATTGTTTTCCTGCATTCTCCATAGCTAACGAAGAAAACTTCAGTTTTAGGCCTCAGTATGCTTCAAACGAGCTAGGTAGCCCAACAAAGACAAAGGTGCTCATAGCTGTTCCTAACGGCACGATGGCAAGTAAAGTCTGCCGTCATAGAGGATCATACCACCAAATTCTGCCATCAGAGAGTGGGTTTCAAATTGAGTTTTACCATCTGACAAGCACTTTGTTTGAAGTATAATGAGGTCCCGAGATTGTGACATGCAGTAGTTAAAGTAACACTAGACAACTTTTTATAACTTAAAATAATGTTTCCAAAATCGTTTCAGTGGTTCATCAAGGGGTGAACGGCACTTCTGCATTTGCTTTGCGGCTCTCTACCGGCTATACCCGATCTGGCAAACTTGCATAGTGCCCGGTACCCGGTAGCGGATCTGTAGTTCAAGACATAATGGGACAATTGCGACCAAAGTGGGAAAAGTTCTCTAGTGTTACTTTTAAACAAACAAAAATGCTGTTTTGCAGTGAAACCTAAAAGCTGCAGATTCATAAAGGTTTATGGTCGTGACACCTGAAAAAAGGCAGACCTTTAAACAGATTTACTGAAAATTTCTCTGGGAGGGGGTTTCCCAACACAATTTGCCATCTAATTGCCGTTAGCAAAACAAGGTAAATAGTTACCCTATTTTGCTAACGATAATTAGATGGCTGACTGTTATCAACGTTGTGCTGCTTTGCAACCACAGTGATGCAATGCTGCTTTAACCCTTTGAGCTCAAGGCTGAACTTTTCTGTTTGAGTGGGAGGACCTGTACTTAGGTACAGGGGTGCTTTTATCTGAATGCTAGCATCAGCATGTAACATCTTACGTGGCGAAATCAGTGGATACCTTTTTTGGGGAGTGCCACAACCCCCTGCAAAATGACTCGTTTTACCATCAGAATGTGATACATTCAGTCCGATAACATTTGGAAAGTCTAGAAGAGCGGCGTAATTAAATCATTTAATCCCCATTCAAGTTAGCGGAGTAAACCTAGCTAGCTCGGCAGGCGGCGGTCCATAGTGCGCCTGCTCTATGGGCCCCATAATGCAGAAGCAGCACCTTACATCCGGGTAATTTAAACATGACAGTTTAGAACATTTTGGGCTTCATCCACCACTGAGCAACTCTCATAGGAATGAACAGGGCTCCACCTCGAACACTGTATCCATGGCTCACAATGCCAACACTAAAATGCTGATGTTTAGGCAATGTTTACAATATTAACCATCTTTATTTAGCATGCTAACATTTGCGAATTAGCACTACAAGTCATGTCATTAGTCTTAGGTATTAGGTTATAGACCAAACAGAATAGAACAAATAGAAAGTTTGACCTGATGATGGTGCTACATTAAAAATCACAGGTTCACCAAAATGATTAAAATGTATCCTGTGGGGACCTTGAATATCTGTCCTAAATTTAATGGCAATTTATTTGATAATATATGAGATATTTTAGTCTGAACCAAAGTGGAGTAAATAACGTAGTTGTACTACCTTATTCACTTCAAACATAAACATACTGTATGTCATTGGGAAATATAACCAGCACAGTAGAGATCAGGAGACACATACAGTACAACAAGATATCCCAATAAGGCCACAACAATCCTCATCCGTTGTTTCAGTGCAACATTTGAATATCATCCGAACAATTCAAAAACCTCCAAAAATGAAATCTGAGTTTGTTGGTGAACTATTTGGTTCTGCTTTATGGCCCCTAGACTGCCTCCACAAGACCAAAAACACAACCCTGAGATAGATGATGATACTAAAAAAAAGTCCATGGACTTTATACTGATCACACACTCCTAGCTCATACAGGAGAGTGAAGGACAAGAACTACAAGTTGTCTGATGTTTTCATCAGCGTGGAGATTGAAGGCTTAGGAGCTGCATGTCATTGTCTATGTAATCATTTGATGCAGTTAATAGAACATTGTTTTCCCATTAAAGCAGCAATATAAAAGTAGGGTTAGGTATATACAACAGTGCCATTTTGCTTCCCTTTTTATAAGCATTTGGCTTAAAAATCAACCAGGCAAGCCCAATGTGGTAGTAAGAAATGTGTGGCTTGTCCTGGTTAGAGTCAAGGGTTGAGCCAGTTTTCAGACTCCTACTGTTGCACTTTGTTCTTACTAAAAAGCAAACAAAGAAAACACAAGAGAACAAGACGTAGAGATCGCTTTTGTTGCAAAGTATGAGATAACCTTGGATGAGTGCCTTGCTCAAACCAAAGCGAAGTCTAGTCCTCTCCGTTGTGCTACACTTTCTATTTCTGTGAAAAATAAATACCTCAGCGCTCTGAGTTTCCTCTTGCTCTCTGGTACTTTGCAATGCTATCAGCGCAAAGAAATCCTGAGTCAATACCAAAGGCTTTCTGTTCTGTTCGACTCTTTCCTTTTACTATCCCCTCTCTTTTTCTTTTTGTATGATTTCTGAGCTGGGTTTCCACGGGAAAGTTCTGTTTTATAACCTTATCATCTTCTCACAGCTGTCTAGAAAAAAACAAGTCCAAACTGATTCCCCTTGTGTTTTTAGACGGATCTGAAATGATGAGACTACAGCTACATTAACTGAAAAATAAATTGTTTAAATTAAATGTGAGTTATTAGCATTTGAAAACTAATCTCAATGTTTCAAGCAGCAGAATGAGATGGAGTCAACACATGGAATAATACCAACAATACAGAAGTTGCTAAATACCGGTAGGCTATATTACTTTGTGATCATCCATGATCTAGCCGAGTTATTTCGTGCTGTTAACCTGTTTTCTCATGATCACAGACTAATCTTTTGAACTTATTATAATATCAGTCTCAACACATTCTCACGCCCATCGCATCAGAAGTGACGCTTGGTCAGGTGCCTTTGGTCAGGTATTTGTTATTGACGCAAAAAGTCTCCTTTAGCGTCATATTTAGACATGCTTGGTCGGGACTCTCTGCATCACTTTTTGACGCTCTGGGTCGGGACGAACGTTTAACTAACGCACAAGAACGGGACAGTTAGGTTTAGGAAAAGATCGTGGGTGGGGTTACAAAATGTATGTGTCAGTGACACACGGGCCAAGAATGGGACACGAACCCCTGGGTCTCCTGGGTAAAAGTCCGTCGTAAAAGTGTTGTTGTTTGACCCATCCACCATCCCCAACCAACCTCCTTACGCTGATTTTCGGCCTTTCATACTACGCGCTAGCATTGCCACTAAAGGGTGATTGTTGTGTCGGTTTCCGACGCTGAGAGTGAACCAAGCATCAGTATTTTAAGAGTAACATAAGAATATGTTCTTGGGATCACAGGATAGTCATTTTATAATTAAAGGGGAAGCAAATCTTTTTCTGTTGCCTGAAAACCAAGCTTGTTCCTCTGACATCTTGAATTAACTAATCGTGCAGTCTCATCTTTATTGGCACGACCATTAAAACAAACAGTATTTAATACAAACTATTTGACCTAAGCTTTGTTGGAAATGCAGCTCCTTCCCTTTCACCATCCTCCTTCTCTTTCTTCAAATGGTTGCAAAGCTTTAAATGATGAAAAAGCATGAGACAAACGTGTGTGAGTTGTGCGCACACCGTGCTCTCTTTACCAAACTGTTGCAGATATACCTCATAGACACTAGTGTTAGGATGATGTTATAATAGCGTATGTCATAAATTATTCACTTGCTCTTCTTCCTTTTTTTTTTTTTTAGTAACTATGTGTAATGTGGGGGAAAAAAAGCTTTACACATTTTTAAGTTGTGATTTTTTTTTTGTAATAGTTAAAAAGTTGCGCTGAAACCAAAAATGAAAAATGCTTGTTTTCTTCTATGCTCTCTTTCTTGTTGATGTATTGCTGTTTTCTCTCTGTCCCATCTGCCGAGGATTGAGTGATTTATAATTTCAAGTCTTTTTTTAAATTTTAGTCTCTGGTTCATTTGAAGGGGTCATTGTCCCCTCATGTGGAAATTCTTAGGATTGGGAACATGTTGGAATGATGCCCAGAATAATACCGGCTTCTTTGATCCATCGGTTTTGATTTAAATCCAGCCACTGTTTTAGTTTATTTTTATGCATCATTTTTTTAAAGTCATGTTTCGGTGTCCTTCCTTTCCTGTTCTAATGCTAGCATCACAGTTACATTATCCGTACAGCAGTGCTATAGCCCAGATTTTATGCATGAGTATATTTACAATTAGCTAGCTGTGTAATGCATTGTGATAATTATTAGTAACTTTATTATTATTATTATTATTATTATTATTATTATTATTATCATCCTCTCATTTCATTTCCGAAATGGTATGCTATACACACAGAACTTTGCGTTGCATCTCACATTAGTATGACCTTTGACCTGCTAATATGAACCCTGTTCAGATTTAAATCGGGTTCAGAGGGCGAAGCATCAGCGTCTATGAGAAAACATCGGGTTCATCATGCAGCAGTCTGTAATCAAAGCTGAAACAAGTCTGCAAAATTGGCTTTGAACAACAAGAGAGAACAAATGACCCAATGAACAAAATAAAGTAAGACGAAAAACATCAAATGTTTTTCTCTTTCTATCTGGATTAAGGTACTTCAGCATCAGAACAATGTTATTGGCAAGATTTACAGAGTTTCAAAGAGACCGGAATATCAAAAGGAAAAATATTAACTCAACAAGTTTGAAAGTCCAAAATAATTAAAATCTGTATGTTATGTTTGTATTAAAGTCCATGCAGTGTTAGTTTAAGGAAAACGAAAGTACATTTTGAAGCACTTCTAGTCCTACCTTTCTTACATTCCTGATTAGCTTCAGAGCATCAAGAAACATCTGAATTTAGGAAACAGAAATCTTTTTTCTGATTGGAACATATTTAGAATTTTTTTTTTTTGGATGGCAATGAGGTTCAGATGCCAGATATTTCAGATGAATTTTAGCACAAAGAATAATGCGCTTAATGATGAAAAATTGCTTACTGTAAATTGATGTTGATAGCCTTACACTACACTGTCATCAATATCATTTTCCAGGACTTCGGGGGCTCCGTACCAAACAAATCAGATTAAAACTATATGCATTTAAGTGCATTTCCCATGTAGACAGAGTAACATTTAGAACAAAACACAGCAAAGTTTTCATTCCAACATCAGCAACAACAACAGTGAGGTGTCAAAGGTCAACAGAGAAATCCATGACATCCGTCTGTGAATCAAATCACAATCCGTCCACTTTTTAAGTTACTGTGGTAAATCCAGAGGCTTCACAACACACTACTCCTGAGCTAAACATACGTGCGTAAACCGTATCAGATAACTTATTCAAGCCCAAACATCAAGCTCCACCAAATTATCCAATCACACGCTCTCCTGCCAAAACCTCACCTAACCCAAATGATATTTCATTGCTTTCTGTTTACTGACCCTTTTTTTTTTTTTTTTACCATTTTCTTTCATGGTTGTCATACAGCAATCAAAAATCAAATGATGCATTTTTTTTTTACATTTGGTTGAAAAAGAAATAGAGAAGTGACTGAAAACTTGTGGTGTGGAATAAAACGATGATTAAACATGAAGGAGAGATTGGGAGAATTAATGTTGTTCCACTCTATGTATAAAAGAAGAAAAAAATCAATAAAGAAATCACAATGGTCTTATCCATGTACAACTTTTCCTCTGGTTACTTTTTTCTTGTCTGAAATATCCTGATGAAATACCTACCTACTTACTGTATATAATGTAAATTGAAGGGGAACTATTACATAGTACTTTCAGGTTCATACTTGTATTTTTACATGTATATTTACATGCTTTAATATTCAAAAAACAGTTAATGTTTCTCATACTGCCCATGGCTGTTGCTCCTGTATTCACCCTCTGTATGAGACACTCTGTAAGAGCACATGTCTCTTTAAGCCCCCCTCCGGAAAAAGCCCAGTCTCCTCTGATTGGCCAGTGTGTTTTCTGGAATCTCCGCTGCGCTCCAGTTTTGTTTCACTAGTAGCAGCCAAGGGGGTAAGCCTCTCTTCACTAAACGTACCTCCTATGGCGCCATTTTGATGCTACGTGAATCCCACCCCCCGTTAGCATCCCATTCACTGTCATTCATTTTGGCGACTTTGACAGCAAATAACTTTATATCTGAAGTGTTTAAAGACTATTTGTCCATTGTTTATTTCTAAAGAAACACGACAATGTATAAAAGGCTCCAGTACCTTGTATCTCACGTTATGGCTACGTAGCAGACGTTTTTAACGATTGTGTCATAACCAAGCGACCTGCTGTCGCATAGTACAGGAATAACCGTACAGTACAGGAGAAGCTCGCAGGCAGTTTTGACTTACATTAGCTGTTTAGTTTAATTACTAATGTTAACTAGCATTTTAGTCAGCAATAATTAGCCTGTGCCTATGTTATCTCCCTACATTTTGTATGCATCTCCCCCCCTCCCCTCCTCGCCAAAGTTAAAGATCCTTCCTCAATCCTGATGCAAAGAAGGAAAGAACAGGCTTTATAATTCATATTGTTAAATTTACTGTACATGATGACCTGTGGCGCGCTTTCGAGGCTGTGCTGGTACATGTCCACAGGGGCGTTTTGGAGGGATCACACCGCTATCCAACATTGGATGCTTGGTGGGCTTGCCACTAGCAGTTATCAATTTATCTTTAATGACGACAAGCAAACCTTGTTTATGGTCATGTATAGGCAGCGGGAGCACTCGGTTAATGTAAGGGAAAGATCATGGTCTGGTTTAATATAGAAAAAGTCCACAGAGACTTGAGACAACATTTTTTTTTTAAAAACACACAGACACACACACACACACAAAGGGCAACATGTTTGTTTAATCTCCGCTTCTCCTTCTCAACATTTCCTGCAGATTTCCCTACAGAGATGTTTAAAGTTTTCATCAGACCCAATATTTTCTTTCATAAGTCAGGACAGCCTTTCCTCTCACCGGCTCATTTTCCCTCTCATTTTTTTTTAAACGCTCCATCTATCAATCCATCTATTTTGATCTGTCTCTGTCTTTAATGACCCTATCACCTTCTGTGTCTCTTTCTACGTCTCTTGTCCCATCATTCTTTTCTTCTCTCTGTGTAATCATCCCAGCATCCATCTCATCAATCCAACTCGTCACTTCTCGCCTTTCACCTCCCCCTCCTCCCCCTCTCCTCTTTTTAATCACTCCATCCCATCCTCCTGCTCCTCTCTCCGTTGCCAGGGAAACAGCAGTCCATTCTGTAGCTGTTAATCTGGTGACATTGTCTTTCTATTACCTGTGGGTCAGATGCCTGATAAGGAGGACAAAGGGTGGGAAACCAAAGAGCGACTCACTTTAAACATTTGTAAAAAATGTTGGTCTTCATTAACACAAGTCAATTCTGCAGTAACTGAACAGCCTGCAAAAGAAAAAAAAGGGTTTACTGTAGGGCAGAGCTGCAAAAATGAATCGATTAATTAAACTATGGCTTAAACAGAGGCAAATTTGCAAACACTAAGTCACGTGTTGATGATTATGTTATGATACAGCACAGTATAATTTACGCTCCTCTTTTGTTTATTCTTTGTTATTTCAGTAGAAACAGTAGAACTTCTTATCCTTAGTTACATAGGTCTGCCTGTCTGTGTTTGTTTTGCTGTTGGTTTTTATGTATTTATGTGACTGTTTGCTTTAATTGTCAGCTTTTGACTAGGGATGGGCATGATTAATCGACGATCGATAATTGATCATTAAGAATTTCGTTGATCGTGTTAATTTGTCATCGATTAAACTAATGCAGGTTGCGTTGCATAGTGTGAGCCTTGAAGCAATGAAATTAATTGTCACTGTGTGACAATCTTGTAATTAAACATTTTACCACCCGGGGGCGCCATAGGCTACTCAGTTACCTGTAAGTTTCCGTTTTGATTCCAAAGTAAACATGAAGAGGTCACGGTGAAGTGTGGCGTGGGACCATTTTGATTTTAAAAAACGACTTAGTTCACTGCAAACACTGTGACGCCGTGTATAAGTACAACACGGCCACGACTCAAATGATGTACCACGAAGTGCATCCGACCCTGGTTAATGTCGGTGGCGGTGCGTCGTGCTCTCAGTCTCAACCTAGCATCAACTCACCGTTAGCACGGAGGAGCTGCGATGCACAACGAGCAGAGAAAATTATCCAAGGGATCTGAAGTTCATTGAGATGGATATTGGAACCAGCATTTCACATTCTGTCACAACGTACCATCACCAGACTGGTAGAAACTCACTACGAAGAACGGAATAAGGTTCCCCGGCCCGGGTTGGCCAAGTTAGCGCGGAGGTCCTGCATCCCGGCCGGTGTTACGGTTTAACACCGGTTTAACTGGTGACAGAGGCAGATGTGGTGTAGGCGTGACCTTTCAGGACCTATTCCCCGACTAACCAGGAAATAAACAAGCGGATCGCTTTGCCTCTATTTCACATTCATTTGACTGTGTCTTGTGAAACTTGACAATAGAAACGAATTGCTGAATATTAATTCTGGTCCCGACAGACATGCATTCAAAACATTAGCCGTTATCGTTACAAAATATCATCTGCTGTCTGGCGCGTGTGTCTCTCACTGCAAGCCACGGAGACACCCAGATCGACTTGACATTTACATTAGTAAACACCGTTAAAACAACACTGTATCTAAAATGTAAGCAAACTGGGGTATTATATATTGTAGCAAAAATATATGTCTTAATGTAAGTAATTAGCTGGGGAAGTTTCATGTTGATATCTGTTGTTTATTTTTACCCTATCACCTGTAATGTAGTGTGAGATATAGTAATCTATTTAAAGGCCGTTTTCTCGAAATGGGTTTTTTTCTGATACTCTGAGTCAGAAAACTCAACTTCAGCAGCACCTGGATACACCTGGATACACCTGGATACACCTGGATACACCTGGATACACCTGGATACACCAAACTTTCAAGTTTTCTACTTCTGAAGGCATTTAGAGGGGTTTTTTTGTTCAGATGTCATTCATAGCCTAATTTATGTAACATTTTATACCTAAACATGGCGAAAATGGATTTTTATATGGCACCATATTCTGATTTATGCAGTGATAAAAGAATATCTAAAATTATCTCTGTAAAACCCTTTGACTCTAACATGTCAACAAAATAAAAAGAAGAAGAACTTGGCTTCCACTTTGTTTATCTTTTTTCTATAGGCATAGTGAAATTTTGAATATTTTAAATGACACTATATCAGGAATGTTTTTTTTCATTTCATTTTCAACTATTGAATTATATTGCAGATAATAATTATATTGCAGATATTCAAACATTCAATGACATAAGATAGACTTTATTGAACCCACACTGGATCGAACTCCTGCCACTTCAAGTCAAGTCAACTTTATTTGTCAATTCTGCAATATAGAGAGCAATTAAAAATACGTTTTCCACGGTGATATGCATGAGAGAGATGCTGTCTTATCTGGATGAATGAATAATGGATATTAAAGAATGTGGTTGTGATGAGCCTGTCGCTTTTAACGTAACACATCTACGTAGCCTAGAGAAATATAATTACATTTCTATTTTAAATGCCTACAGATGTACAAGTTAATCTGAGCGGATCACATTTAGTCTCCACGCTGCGTTCAGCTGGGTGTAAAAACCTCACATAGCTTATGTTTTACTTACAGGTTGTATTAAATATAAACAGATCTCAATACACATAATCCATGTTGTACCATTATTGAATAGGGCTTGGGCGTCGTGACGTCATTACTTGGCGTGGCCGCCATGTTGATAGCTTCCTTTACTGCTGCTCGAACTGTTACGCACTGTAACGTCGCTCTCAGTCGTGTGTCTTATTTACCAACAAACCATCAACCATGGTAAACCGTTGCTGTGTTGTGAGGTGTAACAGCGCAACACATAATCGCCATGGGAAAAAGGTTGAAAATGGATTAACTTTCCACCGTTTTCCTGCTTGGAGGCGCAACCACGGAGACCAAGTATCCAAGATAACAAGGAGTCGTCGGCTCGCTTGGATCGCCGCTGTAAGACGACCAAACATAACCTTCCACAGTATCAAAACTGCTGCATTAACTAAGCGAGTTGTGTTGTTAGCACTAACGGTAACACTTTACATTAAGAATGACAAATGTAAGGACAACTTTGCAATATGTTTCATTCTATGCAGGAAACCAAACATTAACCTCAACTCCTCAGTAATGTGTATACATGACATATAAATGACATTAATATATACGACAGTAAAGTATAACATCTGAATATTACTTTATATAGCTTAAGTGAACATTGAACATTGAAAATAAGTGCCATTTTCATCTTTCTGTTGCTATCCCTCCGCTGACAGCTAAAATGCGTACTACAAAACTGCTGCATTAACTAAGCGAGTGGTGTTGTTAGCACTAACGGTTACTAAACTAGCACCTAGTAGCTAGGTGGAGCGCAGCTTACCTTTGTCCGGATTACTGTGTTCCCACTGTTTGCCGGCTTTATGATCTGCAGCTCCTGAACCCATCCATTTGTGAACTGCACATGAGACTCCAATGATTTGTATCTTCGGAACTGTTCCGAAGTGTAGGCGCTCACACAACAAACGATATATGCAAAGATGTCGTTTATGTTTAACTGTGGCAGCAAGTCTTCGTCAGTGCTCCAGTCTTTGTTAGGGAGTTCATAGGGATCCAAACCATTAATTGTGCCGATTTTTTCCACATACCGGTCCCTCGCTTCCCTATTTAAGGTATCTCGGTAAATTCCACATCCTTTTCTGGATTTTAACATGTTTTTCTTCCTTTTCTTTCTCCCAACTCTGCTTTTTCTCCTCGTTCGACTTGGTGTATGTTTACATTCGCAAGCTATCAGTATGGCCGCCACGTCCCAGAATGCAACGCGGCGCCCAAGCCCTATTAACTTGTGATGCCGTTGCAAGAACGAAGACAACGTAGGTGGCTGTCTCGATGCCTGTTCACAATTGGCTACTGCAAACGTCAGTGTTTCCCCAAACTTCCCCGTTATCAGTGTTATATTTGTATCTTATCATTCTGTCATTCATCTGACTTCAAGTCGATTTGAGATGCTTCCATACAGAGATAAGTGAAACATAGGCTACTTTCTGAGGTGTTCCCACGTAGCTGATGTTTGTGGAGATCAGTGGAAACGACTGACGCGAGATTAACTTGTGACACAACTTCTATCTACCGTTGATTGTGTTTTATATTGAATTCTACGGACGTGCATTATTCTTATCACTACGATAGTCTACACTACACATTACTACAAATTTGGACAAGACTGTCAAACTCCCATTTTATAGCGATTTGGATATTATCTATAGGCGCAGGTGTTGAAAAGTGACATCAGGTTGTGCTCGTGTCTTTATTGTTGTTAGCTAGTTTGTTATCTATAATAGGCCTACCAGCGTTCTATGAATGTCACTAGATAATGTAAAAAAAATCAGTGTCTCCAAGCTGTGGTTTACAGTCAGAGACCGTGGTAGGGACACAACTTACCCGCCAGACGAGTGATATTTTCCTAACGAAAACGGCTCATTTGTTCATGTATGTCTGTCGGGTCCTAAACTACTGTCCCAGCAACCCGTTCCTACCGTAAGGTTTCACAAGACCCCGACAAATGAATGAATGTGAAAAAAGAGGCGAATTGATCAGAATTGTTTACTGCAGCCTCGCCTGCTGCAATACATATCACCAGTTAATTAAAAAAACAGTTAAAACGTGACCCGACGGTAGTAGCTACCTGTTGTGACACAAGTTAATCTGGGCGCACTGCGCTCTGTTTTCCTAATTTCAGCGGTCTTCACTCTGTGTTCGAGCTGCGGCGTCAACAAACACCTCAGACTGTTTAATGTGTTTGTAATTAGGGTTTATTAAAACAGGATTATGACACAAATAAGAATGACAACATGAACATTTGAACGGTTTATTGACGTTTGAAGTATTTAAAACAGGCATCGATACAGCCACCTACATGATCATTCATGCAGAGTTTCTCATGGCAGGCCTACGTCGCATCTGGAGTGTCACCAGTTAATTAAAAAAAACAGTTAAACCGTAACACCGGCGGGTGTGTTCGGTGGCTGGACTGACGGTCACCAGGTAGCGGTCGCGTGTCAACCTGCTTATTTTTCTCAACAAAAACCATTAGACTGGTGCAGAAGTTATAAGTGAGTTACTGGTTATTGTATATTAGGCTTTGTCCGTGCCTTGGATAGTTTTGAGTTACATTTTGACAAAACCTGTCAGATCTAAGTATTATTATGTTTTTGGTTAAGTTATTATTTAACGTGATTCTTTTTATTTATTACTTTGGAACAAACTAGGGTCCCTGTATTGTCTTCCCGACGCCCATGCAACTTGTCCTCCCAGGTAAAAATAAAAAAATTAACCTTTTTTTTTAGATGCTTTTTTCAGCCCTTTTTTTCCACTCCCACCAGATTCACCACTAACGTAACTAGTTTTACACTTATTTTTGAAATTCATAATCAATAAACCTCATTTATATGAAATTATACCTAATTTTTGAGTTAAAAAAGCTGAAATTATGAATTATTTTGACAAACAGTTACGATTTAGTGGATAATCAGACGTTTAGTCAGGATACTGTTTTGAAACCATTTCATTTTTTTTCCAAATGCTACAAAAGATTTTAATATAACAACCAAAATCCCTGATCCTTAACTTTACTTGCAAAGAGCATTGTATGGAACCATCCGTGTAATTTTTGGGCAATTCTCTTGAAAAAAAAACTAATTTCATCTAGGTTTCTGCCACAGTCTGCTGTATCGTTCTTCTTCATGCATGTAGTACTGTATGTGGCTACTTCTCTGTGTTTGCTGTACTGTTAGTTTTTATGCATCTCGCTTTGCCAGACCTTCCTCCACAGCACTGCAAAGGAAGGTCTGAGTAGGCCACACATTCTAGGATGGGAGAAAAATGTGCTCTGGTTTATTATCATTTCAGGTGGAGGCTGCAAAATAGCCTCGGGAAAGAACTTGTTTTAGTGGAATGTGTACGTTCAAAAGTTGTTTTAGTTGTGCAACAGAAAACTCAGATTGGATTTACCTGTCCTGATTTACCCTGCAGTAGTGTTCATTTGTTCATTGTCCCCTATTTTTAATTTAGTCTTAGTCTTAGTCTTGTGCCAAATGTCCTTGTTAGTTTTAGTCATATTTAGTCATTCACATATCTTTTTTGTTAGTCAAGTTTTGGTCGACAAAAAGTCTTGTCGATTAAGTCTAGTTTTAGTCAAAAGAAAACTCAATATATCATAGTCAAGTTTTAGTCAAAACATTTTAGTCTTTTTTAAAAGGAATACACCACCGTTTGTTGAAATAAGGTTATTCACATTGTCTCAGTCCGGCAGCCCCGCCGCTAGCTTAGCTTAGCGTAGTGAATGGAATCCTTTGTTGCCGGTTAGCATGTCGTGAGTAAAAGTGAACCAACAACAACAAAAACAAAACCTAATTACTTCTTGTGGCCTGTGTATTCACGAGTACAAATAGCAATGCAGATTAAGACTGGACAATTTCCTAGGCATATATTGATTTGGGACTATATTGGGTGGAAGCAGCCAGCCGAAGCACTGCTACTCGGGCACAGAGATATCATGCAGCAACTCTGTGTGAGTACAGGTCTAATAAGGGTCGATCTATCCCGTAAAATAACCATGCGTCATGTTTACAATAATCACTTACTCTGTGGACAGCTGTTTTATTGGGTCCTTTCTGAGTTTTTCAAGTTGACTTTATCACACCGAAAAAAAGTCGAGGACTGCAAGATGGATCAACGCCGAGAAGTCCTTGGTAGCTGTGACACAACTGCAGGCACGCTCATTTTAGTCAGCAGAATTTTTCAGTCTCACAAAATCCACCATGTTCATCGCCATTCACTGTCTACTGTAGGAAAAATAGCCTGTTAATATTCACGCCAGTATGTTGACGGAAGTTGGTGGTTTTCAGGTGCTGCGTGATCACAAGATGAATACACGAGTTGTATGAAAAGGAAAGGACTGCAAAAGCGACAACTTTACAACGTGCAACCCGCTGTCTCACTGGGGACTACTGGACATCACAGGGTAACAATAATTACCTCAGAGTTATAGTGCATTATACTGATGAACAGTGAGCGCTGCATTCACATGCTCTGATTGTAATGAAAACAGAGGAGAGACATTTGGTACTGAACATAGACTGGTTATGCTACTCCCTGATAAAAAAAGAAGAAAGAAATTGTCTGTTTTAATGTTATGATTGTGGCTCAGGAGTTTGTGGGCAGTTTTTTTATATACAGTATATAACAAACAGGATAACATGAATGCCCTGGCAGTGGCAATAAGCTTTAATTTTGTATTTGCTTTGATTATATTGTTTAAGTTGAGATTTACACTAAATATTTTAACAACAAAATGCTGATGTTAAGTGTTTGCAGAACAAATGTTATGGCACTTTAGTTCATATGGCAGAAAATTTAAAATAAAATTGCGCTATACACTACTTTTGAATTCATTATTGGATTTTGCGTATAACAATGCGATTAATCGCGATTAATCACAATTAATCAGGGAAAACGTCCTCTTTTGCCCGGACATGTCCACTTTTTACGTACTGTCCGGGGCGTCCGGGGGGGGTTTTATAAATTCATGAAAATGTCCAGTTTTTACTGTTTTTCATAGGACCAAAAGCGTGTACTTAAATTGACTGGCGCGTTGCACACAATACTACGGTACCTTGTTGCGTGGCGTAATTCCCAAGAGGCTGCCTTGTGGGCGGCTCTGCAACGCGCAACACTGGGAGCAGAGCAGACAGCGAGCAGCATTGCTCACAAAATGCCGAAGCGTAAGTGCAGCTTCACAGTTGAACTGCAAAAAAAGTTTCCCACGTACCGTCCCGGTCGGGACAATTGGGAGGCGGAGTGCACCGTGTGCAAAGCTGGCACATACAGCAAAATATGGATGGGCAGACAAGAAGGATGAAGAAGAAAGGCAGGATGAAGAAGACAACTGAAGATTAAAAGTATTATAGAGTATTATAGTACTATATATCCTTTTTGTTTGTTAAGTTAGTATCTTTGTGAGACTGTTTTATTATTTATCTTATTACATTGAAAAGGCATTAAGAGATATTTATTTGAAGCTGGATTTTCTGACACAGAAGAGGTCATATTTAGAACATTATTTCATACTATTTATTATAGTATTTCTTATATAGATTTTATTTTATTTTATTACAGAAGTTATTTTTGTACCATTGAGGCATAATAAAGTATGTTAATTAACCTCTGTCTGGTTCTTTCCAACTCTTGTGAGGCCAGTTCTTCGCCTGTATACTCGGGTTGGAATAAATAAGGATGACCATCAAACTCAAAAGTCTCTTCCATATGTTCAATATCTTCGATAGTCTCCATAGTTACGTTACTCCAAGCTTCTTCCCTTGTGAACACCTCCGCTCTTCACGCTACACTGTACGCTCCTCCACCTACACTGTTATTTATCTTGCTACAACTGAATTCACACGGGACTTCAGCACGAGACTGCCGCTAGCCGTCTGTTAGTGTTTTACTGAACAAGGCACAGGCATAATTCTGCCCGTTTCCATGTAGTTACATAGTCAATAATATGCTCATAACCACTACATCACTCAATTACCTATTTTTGAGGGGAAATAAACAAAGAAAAAATTGCCGCGAATGCATCACCGGTCCTCCGGAGGACAGCCACGACCAGCGGGCGCTCTTGCGATTGTTGTCGCCGCGGCAAGCGAGGACAGTGGGCAGGAAGCAGAAGCACGGCCGCCGGTAGGAAACTACCACAACAATCCCCACAGCAGAGAATACTGCTCTGAGACGCCAGACGGATCGCACACTAAACGGATATATATCATATATATCTATATATATGCTACAAATACACACGGGACTGGTGCATGATGATCAAGGCCGCTTTAATGCACGGGCTTACCTGGGCTGAAGCCCAGGGGCCTCCCAAGTTCAGGGGCCTCCCATATTCACGTTAGTGATGAGCTGAAAAGGTCATATTGTTTTCTAACTTGTCAGGTTTTCTGTCAATCACTCTAGTCGCAGGTTACATGGCTGCTGATTGATCCAAATTAGGAGTGACCCACGTGGCCCCATCGCCTATGGCCCGTGAGCTTACCTATCAGCATGTCTATAGTTAGTCTTGGGGTGTGTCCCTCTATGACTGAGTGATGTCTTCTGTACTGGTTTGCGCTTAAGAGAGCAACAGCGGGATATTTTTAATAATTTTTCACCATCTTATTCATCATTAAAGTCACTTCTGACAACGTTTTACGCAAGAAATGAACTGTTTATATTTCAGAGTTTTCGGAGTTGAGAAGCTCCATGTGACGGACAGCCAGCTGGCGGTGGCCCGGATCGCTCGCTCGCTGGCCGGCCTGTCATCCTGACACCCCGCTGTAAGTTGCCGGTCTGTCAGACCGATCTCGTAAATAAGGGGCTTTTATTTCGCCGTTGACGGATTGTTTGTTTAAATATCACAACACTTGTCCATCATAAGATTAACGGGAACATGTGGTTAACTGTCTTTTTGGCGTTAAACTCCACAAGCGCCTGGTCGCCGACACACACACACACACACACACACACACACACATGCACGGCCACAGGCAGAGAGAGAGAGAGAGAGAGAGAGAGAGAGAGATACCTTCGGGAGACTTGCTTAAATTATGACATAGGCTACATTAGATTCAGTATATAGTTCATACTTTTTTTGGCGTATTTCTTTTCTGATTTTAATGCTATAAAGACCGTTGCCGTGCTTGCATCACTCCCCTTACGCCTCCTAGGCCAGTGGGAATGCAAATGGAAAAAACGATTTTGGGGGAGAGTAGTTCTTAGAATTGCTTAGAAGTATACTTTTTCTCTAAAAAGTACAAGTACTATCCGGTAGAAAACCCTCGGCTTCCTCAGTCATTGTATATTTTATCCTCATGCCCTCTCGGCTGCTGCTTGCTAACGTTATTTCAGACTCTGGCTCTACAGCTAATCAACAGTTTGCCTCGGCGGTGGACGAGGAAACATCAACTGTAACATCTACAGATAAAATCTTGCTAAATTTAGCCGCATTACTATGCGATAAAAAAATCTCGAATCCTTTTCTGCGACATACTCTTCTACAGCTAGCGTTCCGTCAACTAGTCTCAGCCTGCTCGCTCCTCAGCGAGTCACGTCACACTTTCACTGTCACCTCTATCAGCTATAACGGTTCATTTTTAGTAGGCTATATTTTAGAACCTATCCATAACCCTTTTTTGCTATTTGCTATGCCTCATTATTTGATATACAAAAATATAAATAATGTCACACAGCGAATTAGTAATCATTTAAAAAATAAAAAATATTAAATCCAGCTCCTGCCAGCAGGTGCATGTGATTGGTTCACAGGGCTTGCTGAGGCCATAGAAGAGGCTCTTTGATCTGTTGCTGTTCTTTGCTAATGCTGTTATCAGTTATTATCAATGTTTGTGCAGACAGGTGATGGTTGGTGATGTTTTTCATAATATCGTTTGAAATCATACTTTCACACATTTTGGTTTCATCATCACCATAAGTTGCTGTGTGTGGTTGTTACATAAAGTGTCTTGTGTTTATGCTCAGGTGGACTCAGTGATATGTTAATAACAATATTATGGTGATGTCTGGCTCAAAGAGGGAAAACTCACTGTTGTATGCCTCGAAAGAAACTAATGCATTTTGTGATGTAGATTACCTAGATATTACACTTTTTTAAAATGAGACTCTGTAAATCGAGGGGATGGGGGGCCTACAAAACCTCTCAGCCCCGGGGCTGATGATGATTATTACTGAAGCCTGACTGAACACTCTCTCGTCCCAGACGACAGCTAGCTAGCTAGCAGCTAACAGGGTAGGTGAATGTTGAAAATGCATCTTGTTGTCAGCTACACAGACATTTTATTTGCATTTTGTGTCTGTTAAGATACACAAAGGCACTATTTCATTTATGCCTTCATAACTGCCGTTTAGCTAAGTGGGAGCAGTGGGCATTAGCTGCAGCAGCTCCATCTAGGCGCTAATTCGTTTTTGCTATAGACAGGTTTTTGTATTTCCATTTTTTAGGGGTCCAAGCCAGAGGCTGCGAGAATCGGTGGTAGCGAAGCTACGCCGTTCGCACAGCAGGGCTGTGGAACCCTATTGGAATTGCTCGGTTTCTTATTATTTTTCCGCCGATAAAACTGATACTGCAGCCTAAACCGTAAATGGTGGGAGGTTGCCGTTTTCAGGTCTGGTCCAAAACCCTGCAGGGACATCGGACGAAAAAATTCAGCCACTTTCACCACTAGGTGGCGCTATAGCAGAAAAAACGCGTTTGGCCTTATAACTCTCAAACCGTACATCACACAATAAAAATACACATATCCACACGTTCCCTGGATCCAGCTAAATCTCGTGATGTAGGCCACGCCCATTTCCGCCCCGACTTTTTTTTACGTGAAAAATCGCGATTTATCATAAACCTACTTTTTCATACTCCTCCTAGACCGTGCAACTGATTTGCATAAAACTTGGTTCGTAGCATCTATAGACCGACATGACAAAAAGTTATCAAAAGATTTTTTTTCGGATGAAAATTGCGTAAATTACGCACAAAAAAATTTGTGTAGATACGAAGACACAAATGTTGCCATATCTCGGCCAAAATAAATGATATCATTGCGAATCTTTAGATTCTTATTTGGCATGAGCCTCTAAGTCAAGAGAACTAATTTTACAAAATTTGTCCAATAGGGGGCGCCAAAAGTACAAAAAGTTTATATCTCATGAACGGCTTATCCGATTTTTACAAAATTTGGAGTTTGCTATCTAGACCCATTCCTGAGGCCACGCCTACAGTGGGGTACTGATTCGTCAAAGTGGGCGTGGCCTATGGAATCCAGGTTTAGATTCACCACTTGCCCTAATGTGAGCAAATTTAAATTTACAGTGTAGATGAACAATGTTTTGCAGATCTTACATACCAAATGTTACTTACATAGACCACTAGGTGGCGCTATAATGACGTAAAATGTGTTTTTGCCTATAACTCCCAAAGGCTACATCGCAGATTACATTTTTTTACATCCACTTATTCCTTGAATCCATCTGAATCTGAAGATGCAGGCCTCGCCTATTTAGATTAAAAAGTTTTTTCGCAAAAAAGAATTTTTTTTTTCGAACTCGTCCGTTCGAATTTGTAATGTAAATATCTCTGCAGCATTAAATGCTATCATCACAAACCCTGGGAGTATTTTGTTCGGCATGCCACTCTGCGGCTTCCCACCAAATTTGGTGAAAATCGGCCGTTAGGGGGCGCTATAATTAACGTAGAAACCTTTTGGCAAATAAGTCAATGCATTTAAACGTGTTTTTGCGTATAAGTCCCACAGTCTACATCGCAGATAAGAAATTCTTAAAGCACCGTGTTCATTGAATGCATGTGAATTGGATTATATAGGCATCGCCCGTTTGCACTAAAATGTTTTCTCGCAAAATTGCGTAAGGCGAAAAAAAATGTTTTCGAACTCGTCCTAGGCTGTGTGATTGATGTGCACAAAACTTATCATATATATCATCTGTATATAGAGCTGACCAAAAGTTATCAAAAGAATGTTGCTACGTTCCACCGTTCGCACTTTACAAGCAAACTAATTTGTCGTAGCTAGCCACAAAACACGAACTTTGGCATATCTCGGACAAATTATTAGATATCAGAACAAATCTTGGTAGTGATCTTTGACATACCATTCCTAGCCTCCATACCAAATTTGGTCAAAATCGGCCGTCAGGGGGCGCTATAATTAACGTAGAGGCCTTTCGGTAAATAAGGCAATGCATTTAAATGGGAATAATTTGCAATGTAAATATCTCTGCAGCATTAAATGCTATCATCACAAAACTTGAGATTATTGTTCGCCATGCCACTCTGCGGCTCTTCACCAGATTTGGCGAACGATCGCCCTTTAGGGGGCGCTACAATCGAAGTAGAAGCGTTTGGGCCTTTTACGCAACGAAGAGGAAATTTGCAATTGCATTTCACTACGGACTTTAGAGCTTGCCCTCGTCAATTTTCCCAAATTTTGCCTCGCCGCGGCGGCGCTTCGGGTTCTCCTTTCACAGGCTCCGTTTTCGCGGGCTCTCGGCGTCGCCGGTGGCGACTCGTGCCGGGAGTGACTGGCGCACGGGGCTTGGACCCCGTTCATAACTGCTTGCAGTTCTAGTTGTATATTTGCATTTGTAAACATAATCCCAATTATCATCATTGGTTTTGAGATGTTACTTGCTGTGAATACCTTGTCTGATAGGCTACAGTATTGTGGCATAGTATCAGGACATCCTGGCTAGTGTCTGTCGCGCACGACTAGGGGTGAATGGCCGGATGATGGGCCTATTAGGGAGAAAGTCCAGGGCTGTTTTTTAGCACCAGTCCGTCCCTGTGCACACCCATGTTGACAGCTGACTATGCAATTCGCTAAGATAGGGATAAATATATAAATTGGTCCTGCTACTGTCACTTACCAGTAGCCTGCCTCTTGCTGATGTGACGTTAACTCTCCTGTCTGTCCCTCATCATGAAAGCTCTGTGAGCGTTTTGTATTTTGCTGCATCAGTCTCGAAAGACTTATTGGCCCTCTTTTCTTTTACTTTTTCCCATCCACCTTTCTCCTTACGTTTTCTGCTAGCCATTCTACCGCTGAATTGATTTCGCCCTGCAGCTCAGGCTGGAAAACAGTAAATTTTTCTGTCCTGACCATGGATGTATTAAGAGAACTGGATACAGTGTTCGGCGGGAAGCCCCGTACGTTCCAATGAGAGTGCTCAAAAGCGCATTAAGACAACATGGAGCTCGGATTTTCCGCATTCTTGGCCCATGACGTCACGATGGACACGCGCACTAGCAACAATTTGTTTGCGTTGTCTTAGCAAACGGTAACAACATGCTCATTCATGAGCGTGTCTCTTACAAGTGGCGAACTCACGAACTCTGAGTTTTTATTGTCTACAACATTCACTGACGTTAAACATTGTGTTTTCGTTGTTCCCGATCGTTTACATGCTTAGCTAAATAAACGATGGATGTATTTAGCTAGACAACCAAGAAGATTTAATAATTACGTCGTGCTACTAGCTAGCTAGCTACTAACTAGCGCTAGCAGTTAGCCTGCAGTTTAGTGAACAAAGCTCATCCATGGCTTCATCCTTCATCCACGTTACAAGCTTTACAGCATACAGCCCTCGGATGTATCATAAGAGAGAACCAAGGCAATGTAATCACTATGTCTGTAGTAACATTGTGTAGGCCAGAGCCGATCCGCCCTATACGCTCACTACGCAAGCTGCGTAGGGCCCCGCAAATTACTCGAGGCCCCGCCTCCCCCTCGTGTCATAGCGCGTCAATTAATGTTTACAACATCCATGACAAAATGAAGCGAAACTATCCTTCTGGTCACGGAAAGAGGAAAAAAAAACACCATGAGAGTGAATTGCGGGAACAACAATCAGGTAAACTTGTGTTCTCTCCTCTCCAAATTTGATGTCAGCAAAGCAAAGTTACGTTTATGTGCATTTCTATTTTGTTTTTTTTAGGGCTGTCAAATGATTAAAATTTTTAATCAAATTAATCAGAATTTTCAGTGGATTAATCATGATTAATCACTATTTGCAATTTCACCTGAATCCTAACCATTTTTTTCTGAAATGCATACCAAAAGATACTAGTGCTGTCAAGCAATTAAAATATTTAATCGCATTAATGTCATAGTTAATTACTCTATTAATTAGCTATTAATCGCAATTAATCGCACATTTGACTGTTTTTTATTGAAAACAACATTGTCATATACGTTATGTTCAATTTCACACTAACATTTACACTTGGATCTAATAATCTGTCACATAATGTAACGCTGTTACCTCGATGTTCCATTGCAAGTAGTACTGCAGATAGTCCTGCAGATAGTACTACAGGTAGTACTGCCTCATTTGTTTGTTTCTCTCACTGACTGTAGAGTCACTACTCGCTCGCTCTGAAGATAATCGCCGTCACGAGCCTACAAGCTACGCGGCTAGCAAGCTAAAACCGGCCGAGGCTTGTGTCTGTTTTGTTTGCGGTCTGCGAAATTACAAGACCCGCCCTTCAATCACTACTATTGGCCAGGCGTCGAAGGTAACGTAACTCCATTTGTTCAGGTCCTATCCCCTGACCAATCCACTATCCTCACCACTCGCGGTGAAATGCCTAAACCAAACCAATCAGCTGCTTCGTAGGGCGGGACATGGTGTGGCCATAGACAGTTAAAGAAGTGGACTAACAGATCCCGTTGCTCTCTCTATGCGTTACTCGTGCGTTAAAAAAATTATCGGCATTAAAATGGGTTTGCGTTAACGCCGTTAATAACGCGTTAAACTGACAGCCCTAGTTTTTTTCGGTCTTGCTAACCTAGCTGGGCAGGCAGGCAGTGCATCTCTTGTCTAGCTGCTAACGTCACTTCCAGGGCTGTGTTTTGTGGTTTTGTGACTTACAAAAGTGAGAGTAAAATACAATTATTTATTACGTTTGATAAACGACAAAGTGAAACGGTGTTTGTTTACTGCAGCTCGGAAAAGATAACCGCATCGGGTGTGTTATCGTGCGTTAGGCGCGTACATGAAATGAAACGCGCATTTTTCAAGCAGAAATATATGTGAAGACCAGACAGACTGTAGGCTACAATATATGGGCATGAATGATGGCACTCCTCATCAAAGTACACATTATACATACTTTTAAGACACTGATTATCTAGTCTCAGACAATGTGTAGTTAAAAACTCTAAACAACTGCACTAATTATGCAAGATGGAAAGCAATGTTTTGACAATTTGACATTGATTTATAGGCTATATTGAATTTAAAATGTTGATTAGCTGGACATAGGCTACTGGTCAATATGGATGCACATCCCTCAGTAAATAATAACCATAAATCAAGAATTGCTTCAACATGCATAATACAAACTTTAACATGCTATGGCAAGCCATTTTAGCTTTCATTCATTCACAGTTTATGCATTTCTGATATCCAGAATTCGATTTTATTACTATTTGCAAAGTGAATTTTTAAATATTTTTACTAGTAGGGCCCCTTAGTTAATTTTTACCTACCAATGTCTATTTTTGATATCAGGAATTACATGTTCACTTGTACAAAAGTTCATTCTTGATATCACTCACAGGGATTATTGATATCTGCATCACTAGTTCATTATTTAAATATTACAAGAAAGTGCAGAAAAGGAATATTTTGATGGTAAGATTTTAATTCAAACATTCAAATGTTTACACTTTTGTAACATGTAACGAGTAGTGTAAATGACTGCTTAACTAACTGTGATATTCTTCTCAGTTTATTCTAGACAGTCCAAATAGTCTGGTGGTGCCCATACTGATGCCGAAAATGCCCAGGCTGTAGAGAGAACCAAAGTTAATCCCAAAAGCCAAAGTTCAGGGTTATAATTTATTATTTATGTTTACGTTAATATTCACTTATTTAATAATATTCACTTATTTAATAATATTCACTTATCTTAATATTATAGAAAATACTCTATTCAATAAATATTGTTGGTTTGAACCTCATTCTGTTCTGTATTGTACTTATTCTTTGACTGTTTTGTATAAAGTGGGGCGGATTGTATTGGGAGCACTGAAGTGTCAGGTGTGACTGTGTGGCAATGGCAAATGGTTTACATAGCTCACAGCATCACGGGTCAGGTAGAGGGCCCCTTAGCAGAATTTTGCTTAGGGCCCCAGGGAGGTCAGGATCGGCACTGGTGTAGGCATATAGCTAGCTACCCCTGATGTTAGCAACTAGCTAGCTAGCCGATAGCCCCACAAGTTTGGGAAACGCTAATGACGTTACATCCATGTAACAGGCTTTACAAACACACACATCCCTCGGATGCATCATAACTTAATAAGATAATACCATGGACGTATTCATATAACCATAACACATGGTGAATTACAACCATCAGCTAGCGCTATTATTTATTACAGCTCGCTACGTGACCTCGGGAGAACAGTCATGTGAGCGGGCGGGCGCAGTACCGCAGGTCTGCTCGCGTCCATTATGCGCGTTCATCATTTCTAATTTAATAATTCTGTATTCGCTACTAGTGAATGTTAAAAATTCTTCCCAATGCATGTTGACATTCAACCAATATTTTCTTGTTAAATACCAAACTTCCTGATTCCTCCCTCCTCCAATCCTTTTCTCATGAAATATTCTCTCTATTCTCCCTCCCATTTCCATTCTCCCCTCTTTTTTTCTTCCTTTGTCTTCACCATTCCTTCTCTTTCTTCCTTTCATCCTTTCCAGGTTACCTCTATTGCTTTCCTTTAGTTTGTATCTACCTCTCTCTTCCCTGACCTATTGCCTTTTTCGTCATGTTCATCGCTTTTTCAATTTTTTTTCCTTCCAATTTCTCTTTTGCTTTAGTCCACTCTCTCTCTCTCTCTCTCTCTCTCTCTCTCTCTCTCTCTCTCTCTCTCTTTGTAGAAATCAATGGTCGTTCTCTCAATAGGAGGTCACGGGGGTTGCAGGCGCTGGTGTCCCGGCTTTTCAATTACTAGCAGCCAGCAGTCACCAAAACACACACACACACACACACACACACACACTCACACTCACACTCACACTCACACTCACACACACACACTTTCGTTCTGAACAGCCCTTCCCCCACTGAGCTGACCAGACAAAAAACAGAGAAAGATTTCAAAATGAAAGAACAGTTTGGATGTTGAAAAGAGAGAGAAGATGTGAGAATGAAGGGCAGTTGAGAGAAAACAGTAGGAATAAGAGGAGGAGGAGGAGGAGGTGGTCAGGAGAGGAGATAAAAAGTGAGGAGAAAGGAGAGGTAGGATAGGACAGGTAGGAGCTCAGGTTCAGCTCAGGCTCAGCTCAGAGGAGAGAAACAGTAGAAGTATCTCTCGGTCTGTCTTCTTGTAAAGTAGCATCTGGTGCTTTCATGGACTTCTAAAATCATCAGCAGGTCCACACAGAACATGCCTAAGCAGAATTCCGCTGAATCTTCCGCAAATTAGCCCAGATTTTAAAGGGGTGATAGAATGATTATATAGGGTATTTCACACTGTTCTTTAAGGTCTCCTAATAGGGTATGTAACATTGGTTGGGCCGAAAATGACCCAGGTGCTTTTCCGTGGGTTATTTTGCATCTTTGTGCAATGGCTCTATTAGGAACAAGAGCTTTTCTTCCAATTATGATATGTTCATGAATATTTAGAAGAGCTGTGTGCTGATTGAGCACCCAAATACACATACATTGGAGACAAGACAGCAGGTCTTATATTTCAGACACAGACTATTTAGTTAGTTACTAAATTCACTTCTGAGAGTTTTTTTATGCGTGAAATCAACTGTATAAAGCTCAAATATGGGCAGTTTTACGAAAATGTATGGCTAATTGCAAATTTGGTATGACGTGTCGGACTTCAGATCCTCCACACAGTCTGACGAGACAGTGGCAGCCCGCTGCGCTCCATACCCAGAGAAAAGTCACCGTTTCTGGATTACTGTACTACCGGGACTCGGGCGGAGCTCCGCAGACTTGGCCGTCTGCCGGCTGTTGACATAATTATAGTATATTTACACTTAGAATTTCGTCATGCCACTTATATCAGTTACCCTAAGGTCTTACAAAGTTAACACTAGTGTCCGATTTCAATTTACCGTAAAACTTCAAATAATAGCCGAGTCCCAAATAGACAAATAAATATTGGTGTGACAACAGATTTGGGTAAATAAAGGCCGGTCTCAAATAGAGGCCTGGTCTGTTTTTTTGTTTTTTTCCGTGTCGGGTTGTATTTGATCTTTTAAAACCCGTCAAACGCAATTCATTTGGATAAAAGCGTTGCATTTTAGAAGATATACGGGATTGTGAACAGCGATGTCCGCGCTGCGCGCACACACTCTCACACACACACAAACATAGCGGAGCCGAAGTGTGTGCGTTACTTCACGCAGCAGATGTAACTGACTGGAAACGACACCGAGGATTATTTAGCCTACTGCCGCTGGCGCAGATGAACTAACGCTACAGTCGTTACTGTAAGTAGCCTACAATAAAACCTCTATGATTAAAAAGTCAATACTTATCAATATACCCACCTACCTGTTCTACAGGCATCAACATGTTTCAGTCTGCTCTGTCCACTCGCTGTGCGACACAGCTCTACTCTGCAAACACAGCTCTACTCTGCTATTAGCGACTTTTTACAAACAAGCTAAAATGAAAGATATCAGTTTGTAGTCTAACTGTTTATCTTGAACTTTGGACAAACTCTTGTAAACTTAGCTGCTGTCTTAACGAACCGTCCTCTCCGCTGGAGCAGTAACCTGTGGATGTATTATAAGACCAAAACATATACATGTGGCTACTTAATATGCACGTGAATTACGTGATCGTTATGTGGTGACAACAGAGCATAACGCTAGCTTCACTTTTTCCTACCCTTCACAGTAAAAGCCCAACCTAAAGAACGGCCACTGAAGTCAGTCAGTCAAGCTGTTGCAACTCATACAGTACTAACATTACCTCCGCTAATTAAATCCATGCCTGGTAAACATAAAGCAGAACTGCGACGTCTGTCCGAGGAAGACGACCAAAGGACCAGACTGCGAGGTGGAGGGAGGAAGAAGGTCAGTGAAGAGCTGGAGGTGAGCGTGTGTGATGGATCCACAGCATGCGGGCAAAGCATCGTCAATTAAAGGCCCGTCTCTTATAGACGCCCGTCTCAAATACACGCCGGGGCATTTCGGCGATTTGGGTAAATAGAAGCCCGGGCTATTATTTGAAGTTTTACGGTAATGCATTTTTGTAAATTTGAGAGGTCTATTTAGGAGGAGCTGTCAGCTAGGCTAGCTATGTGTCCCATTCAGTCCTATGGAAAGATTGTCGCTCCACTTTCAGCATTACTATCATATATTTACACTGTGAATTTTGTCACGGCACTTATATCACAGCTACCCTTACAAAGCTTAGCTAACACTTGTCCGATTTCAGTTTGATGCATTTTTGTGAATTTCAGCGGTCTCGTTCGGAGGATGCTAGCTAGCGTTCATTGATAGAGCTACATCCAGCTCACCGCGGGCACTATCAATGATACTCACGGACAAGAGGCGTTTATTTCCCCGATCGTTTGTTTAACTAACTCAACACACATATCCATTAACAGATTAAATGGAACCTGTGGTAAGAGATTGCGGGCGTAACAAGCTCGCTGACCGCGGGGGGGGGGGGGGGGGGGGGAGTAGCAAGCTGCAGGCCGTGACGGAGCTCCATCTAGCTCACAGCGGGCAGGGGTAAGTGAAGGAGGACAGGCCGGGTGGTGAGGCAGCAACCCAGGCAGACAAAATTTGCAATTAGCCATACATTTTCATAAAACGGCACATATTTGACCTCTACATAGTTGAGATTGATTTCTCTCATAAAAAAGTAATGTATAAAATTTCTGAGATCTGCGTGACCTAGACTCAGAAGACTAGCTATAGCTGACCTCAGATCAGTGGTGTAGCCTATGCAAATGTTTGGGCGTGACAAAGGTAGAGACTAAAGCCAAAAAAGGATTGAAATAAGGAGGAGCCACCAAGTTGACGTCAACTCGGTGGTGCGTTGGGATTTGCCCGTTTTCAAAGAGAGATTTGGAGAGGAAAGACGTGTCTATGGGATTTTGAGGTTCTACGTATGTCCTATTTACCCACCAAACTGCTGTTATTCAACTATGACAAGGTAAAATCAGTTTTGCATTCTATCACCCCTTTAAACAAGTATTATTTAGTTATTTTTAAATAAAACTTTGAATGTTAACACATCTCCACTCCAAGTAGAAAAAAACAGTCACGGCACAAGTACTGTCCCAAATCAACGTCTGGATTCACCCAAGTATGGTCCAAATGCCAGGAAGTCTTTGGAAGTTGACGGGTGGCACAGATGTGCAGGGCTGCCCAGATGTGCGGGGCTGCCCAGATGTGCGGGGCTGCCCTGTCTACTTTGATGACTAAATCATCCGAGGAGAAGTGAAACCTCACTGACTGATTTGGGATTAATTTGCCACACAACAAATACAACACATATACAGGTGTGTGATAGGGAAAGAGTTCAGACAGGAGACCAGAGAAGTAGTGAAGAAAGGAGGGAGGAACAAATATGATAGGAAAATAGAGGAGAGATGAAAGGTCAGAGGAGAGAAGAGGAGGAAGAAACAATAGGAGACTAGAGGAGAACAGACAGGATAGTGAGGCTGTACATCTACACTGACACGTTTTCATTTTATAAGCGGCATTTTAAGACAAAAAAGATCTTCGTCCACACAAGAGTTTTAGCTCCAGTAGCAGAACCAATCTGAGAGAGGAGATGACAGGCGATCAGGAGAGGTAAGAGATGAATGTCTTGAGGGAAAGAAGAACACATGAGATGAAGAGAGAAGACAAGTTGAGATAAAACTGGAGAAGAGGAGGCAGAGATACAAGAGGAAAGGGAAGAGATGAATGGAGAAAAAGGGCCAGGGAGGGGGACAAGAGGAAAGAGAAGGTGAGGAGAAAAAAGAAGAAATGAAAATGAAAGGAGAGATTGCAGCTGGCTCAGATGCAGGGGGGGGAGGCGCCCAGCCCGGCACCCTCAGGGGTTATTGGGTCGTGGACAGCCAATCTCTCTCAGCTTAATCAACAGCAGCAGAGGTGATTGCAACACCGCAGGGGACTGCTGGGAAAAAAGATGGAGGGAGGGGGAGGGAGAAAGAACGAGATAGGAATGAACGGGAAGGTGTGGAGGGATGGAGGGACAGAGCTGGAAGATGGGGAAAAGATTGGAAAAGGAGGAAAAATGGGTGAGGACGGAGAGACAGGGGGGAGGGTGGGAACACAGGCGGGAAGACAGAAGATTGAAAAAGATAAGAGGGAGAAAACGGAGAGGAGGGGGTTATTGGGGAAGAAAAAAAGAGGAGGGGAGGTAAAAGTAAAAGGTGGGGAAATTATGCAATGAAGAAAGGAGAAAACGGGTAAGGTAATGAAGGATAAAGATATGAAGAGGAGAGAAAGAGAGGAGAGGGTTACAGCAAAAGTTCACTAAAGGGGTTATCTTTAGGAGGACATGAATGTGTAAACTCAAAACCACAAATGTCAACCTCAGTGTGGCGCTCGTGAAAAAGTCAAGGCATCACCAAAGCCATCGCCAGTCCACACTCGGTCCATATGGTGACTTGAACCGGCGAAACCTCCGGTTCCCAAGCCAAGTCCCCACAGACTGGGCTACTGCTGTCTTTGGTCTCCAAAACTCAGTCATCAGTGGATGTGTCTCACAGTGTGATTCATGACCACCATTTTACAATTGACATTTCACCATATTTTTCTCAAGATCAACTTTCACCTACACTGTTAAATGTTTCTGTTAATTTACACCCAAATTCCAACATGATTTACCTGTTATTTTTAATCACTGCACCTTACTGTCAATTTTTAGGGACTATATGTTAAATAACAAGTCATTTTTGTTGTTTAACACCTCATCGTTAAATAACACTAATTGTTTGTTAAATAACACTATTTTTTGTTATTTAACCGCACAACCGAAAATTCAAACAAAGATGGCAGAGAGAGTTAGATGGTCATGTTTGGAGATGAATGCCGAAACGCAATTTTATGCTTAGATTATAAAAAAGTTATTATTTATCATTGGAGAAGTTAGCAATTTCATTTTGTTTTTATAGGCTAATGACTGATTCACTCGTATGTCGACGTTGCAGTCCATTAAAACTAAATATTGTATGATTGAAGATTAGACAAATACACCTGATTTCTCTACTGCAAAAGTTATCAAGAATATTCTTGCGTACATTCCACAGACATAAATAAGAACGTTTGCGGTGTTTTGTGTGTGTGTGTGTGTGTGTGTGTGTGTGTGTGTGTGTGTGTGTGTGTGTGTGTGTGTGTGTTCTTTCTGACCACGGTGTAATATTCGTATGATACGCAGTACGCCCGGCAGGGGCCAACAGGCGCCACCATCTGAAATAACATGTTCATACAGTATTTTTTGCATTCTGGGAAGGAGCGTCGAAGATAATAATAATTTTAAAATCACATTTTAAATAAAATGTACATTCCTCTGTTATTAGCCTATGTGTGGCGTTATTGACTACTTACTCTAATCTTACACCAGCCAGTAAAAAGACATCTAACCCTTGTTGTTGTCTTCGGGTTAAATGTTTTCAAAGTTTCTTATAAGAAATATGAGTTTCTTTCAACCAAAATAACCGAAAATGACATGCATTGTTCCCTTCCATGCTCTTCACAAGTAAACACACCACACCGACACACGTGCATATGTACAAGTATGTGCATGCACACACACACACACACGCACACACACACACACGTGAGCGCACACACACACACATCTTCAAAGCTAGAGCTTTGTAAACTTGTTCTTATAACACCTTCGATGTGTCTTTTCCTAAATGGAGACAATACATTTCTTCATGAAATAGTTTTGTGCTTTTTGTTGGCTCACTGTTGTTTGTGAATAAAATTGCATCAGTTAATTTTGATCTGGGTATATCCTGGCTAATAATTGCTGTATACCAATCTGTTATGATCCAAAACAACTAATCATATATCCTCATTTTACTCAGAAATTAAGTATAATTCATGTAAATGAGGTCTGTTGACCATGAATGCAAAAATAAGTGTAAAACTAATGAGTGGAATGAAGTTGGATAAAAGGCGTAACACAGAATTGAGTAATAAATTACTTCATGCTTTATGAACTGGTCAATTTTGTTATGCTTGCAACATGTATGACCCGGGAGGACAAGTCCATGGTCGACAGGAAGACAACACAAGGGCTAAACCACTAAACCACTTACAGTTTTTCACTATTACTATGACAATTTCTTCAATACTTTTAACAACTTTCCTAAACTCTTAATGCACCAACACACCTACAACACACAATTGACAAAACAGTTAATTGACGCATGCCTTTGGTGTGGGAGATCAGGGTTCAATTCCTACTGCGATACATCAACCAATGTGTCCCTGAGCACGACACTTAACTCCTAGTTGCTCCAGAGGCGTGTGACCTCTGACATATGTAGCAATTGTAAGTCGCTTTGGATAAAAGCGTCAGCTAAATGACATGTAATGTAATGAAAAAAAGAAGACAGAGACAGAATTGTCCTGGTTCTTGTCTTCCTCTCCCTCGTGTAGGCATTTTTCTTACTTTCTTTGCATTCATCTTTATTGTTCCTTTTCCACATAAAATCAGCCCAAATAGGTTCTCTTTTACTGTATGTACTACAGTAACATATGGTTTACTGTATGTACTACAGTAACATGTGGTCATGTGATTGAAAGAACCTCAACACCTGAGTGTGTTTCCTAGATGGAATCAGCTGTGATTGATATTTGCATAGCTTCAATCAGCTGTTTCTCAGTAGCAATGGAATAAAATGTGTTTATTTATTTATTTATTTGTGTTTCAATTTACAATATGAACAGCTGTTCACTGTGGCTTTACCCTATACGTTAGGTTTAGAACATGATGTTATCTGTTCTGACTTACAGTGTGAAAGCATTTGCAAATTGGTCAGTAAAAATCCATTGTTTACGTCTTGGTTGAGCTTGTGTGTACAAGAAGTTCAATCATTTTAAATGTGTACAATTGGGCCACATTGCAAAACTCTCATCATATTAGTGAGGAAGCTGCCATGTTGCTTCTCATCCTGGTCTCAGAGAGAGAGAGAGAGAGAGAGAGAGAGAGAGAGAGAGAGAGAGAGAGAGAGAGAGACTAAATGTTTTTGGTTGTAACATTCAGCGTTTGCATGATTCTGTGCCATCTGCTGCTGCTCCAACAATACAATGGCAGTGAATATTTATATTGCTTACCAGGAGATGTCAGTTATCTTGATCAGAAAAATAATACATTGCAAAGTCAGGACTGGTACCAATTATATTATTTACAACACACACATGCACACAAGCACACAGCAGCACATTGTTATTAGTTATTTAGTTCTTTGAGTTTTATGTTGTTTTGGTGTTATGTTCTAAGCCGTATGTGCTTTAGTTCACTTGTTCATTCCATTCCATTAAATGACATGTCATTTAGCTGCTGCTTTTATCCAGAGCAACTTACAGTTAAGTGAAAGGCAGGGCAACATGTTTTCTTTTAGTGGAGCGGGAAACCAGAGCACCTGGAGAAAACATGCATACACGGGAAGAACATGCAGAAAGGCCCCGGGCCAGCAGGGTCCAACCCGGTACCTTCTTGCTGTGAGGCCACAGTGCTTACCATTGACCATTCCTTATTGTAATTCAACCACACAACACCCATCATGTATTATATTGTATTATCCAATATTGGGCAACTAGTGTTTCAAGGGCTTAGTATGAGCACTGAACATCTAACAAGCTGGCTGATCCAGGCCCAGGCCCTGCAGTGAGGAGGTCTACCATGCTCACCATGAACTCTGGTCCAGTCTGCAGGGCCAGAGGAGACCAGACCAGAATGAGAGAGTCTCCAGTACACTTTACATTGTTAATTTATGTTCTTTATCACATTGACATGTTCAATGGCAGCTAATGTGGTCAACCATGTCACATACAATATTCTGCAGAGCAATTAAAAAAAGCCCTTATATTTTTTGCCCTTTTTTTACTGGCTGGTGTAAGATTAGAGTAAAAGTCAATAATGCCACACATAATGCTAGGGGAATGCAGATATTATTTAAAATGTGATTTAAAAAATATTATAATCCTATTTCTATTCTAAAACAATATCCATTCTTACTCCCTTTGTGGCTATTAATTAATGTTACTCAATTAAATACTTTATATAACCCTAAATAATTAATTTTAGCCTAATCTGACAAGCTACAGGCAACAGCTAAAGTATCTCGTTCTTCTGGCTGTTATTACAGTTCTCGTACTTTTATTTTGACACGCTAATGTTACTTCCGGTCCAGCGCTGCATTCATATGAACATTTTGATCTTCAACACATCAGCCCATAAAAAACAAGAACGGGACTTGTGTTCCGTCGGATTTTCAGTGATTATGCACATTACAAAAAATGAGCCCGTATTCTCGCTGTTGGGTTAAAACGGAAACATGAAAAACAAGAAAACAACAGGTGAAAAACGAGCAGTTTTTCAGTTACTTTTTCATTTGTATGGACATTGGAAAAACGGAGCTCATATTTTCGTTTTTGGTTTGAAACGAAAAACTTAATACCGACCCGTTTTTTCGTTTTTGGTTTAAAACAAAAAACGGATTATACTTGTACCCTGACCTAGGAACAACACTGGTTGGCAGTCATTCTCTGCACAAGTTTTCAATTAACAAATGTGAATCACTAAAGTAGATAGGCTATATGAAATGAAAGCAAATTTAAACTACACTCTTTCAGTGATTTGGTAAGCCTGCCCCTGAAGCTCTACTGCCGCTTCGGATGACACTGCAGCAGACGTTAACGTTACAGAAAACTACAGAAAATGAGCCAGATGAGGCTGATGCTTTACGCGGTAACGTTACAAAAAACCTATGGGGTTGTCGCTCTGGGACGGGCAAGTCTAATGCTGGGGGGGGGGGGGGGGGGGGTGGATTACAGTATACTCACTACAAAAAACTAGACTACACCACTGCAACATAGCCAAAAATTACATTCTTGCGTATAGGGGATTTATATTTCGAACCGAGACGCCCCCAACTCGGCCACGCCTCTTTAGGAGACTAGCGGCAGGTCCTGAGTGTGTTGATTCCAATGGGAGAAGTGAACGTGAACAGAGATTATGAACAATCCTGTCGCCCCATAGTCACTAAAGTAAATATTGGACCCATTTTTCACAAGCCACATATCTCCAGAACATTCTTCAGACCGACACATAAGGAGAAAATGTACTTGTTTGAGACCTGTTTCTGTCTAAGACCGAACTCTCGCGAGATCTGGCGCCACAGATAAACTAACATCAGCTAACATTCACCAACACCCAAACAAAACTAATCTCTGTGAAGCTAAATGTCTTTTAGCTGTGTAAATACCTAATATTAGCAAAAGAAGTTAATAAATTATATAAATATAACCTTTCATCCATCCACACAACGTTCACTACACTTTGCGCCCCTTTAGGAGACAGGAAGTGTGGACCGTTTCAAACCATTGCCGCTGCTTAAAATGCACTCTTTAGTATAGAGGATCTTTGTATATAAGAAGAAACCACACAAACACTTCATCTTACACCAGTCACTGTTTTCTTTTATTGTATTTCATTTACAATGCTGTAAGTGCAATGCTAATACCATGTCCCTCATATATATATATATATATATATATATATATATATATATATATATATATATATATATATATATATATATATATATATATATATATAAACAAAAAAAACATGTTCAAACAATGGAGACAGTATGTGGTCTGGAACACAAACAAAAGACCAAAAATAAATAATTCCAAACAAAAAAAGTACACTTGAACTGCAACAAAGCTGTACTCTGCTAAATGCATTTTCAGCCAAGCACACACACACACCGAGCAAAACTCTTCAACACACAGAGTTGTCAAACCGGACACACAGAGTATAATTCAAAATAAATTAAAACATGTTGGCTGAGGAAAAACCCACCCATCACAGACATTAGCATGTCTTCCTGCTGTGACTTGGACATTTTGCCATTTCTGCACACATTGGTAGTTAGATATAGTTGTATTAAAGTAACAGTTAGGTTTTTTGAGGAAGTTTACTTTTGTGTTACCGATTTGATGGTATCTTATAACATTGAGATTATCTTATTTTAGCTCAATGTCTTTGGGATCAGCTAGCAGCTCTGCAGGGAGGGAGATACTAATTTGAACCTCCTTTAAACTGAGCTGCCACATGAACCCACTGACCTCCAGGTAAAGAGCTAAGCTATGCTAATGTCATCATATTACACACAGTACCTTCAGTTATGTATGTATAGACATAAAACAGAGAAGTCTGGGTAAATTATTCCTCAAAAACAAAACCATCACTTTCAAACCTGTGGAAGAGCACTGAAAGCACAAAGTAGTGCTGTTTGTATTGTATTGAATGAATGTATGGATTACACAGCGGAAGCAGAAAGATTTACCAACTAAAAGAACTGTACTGTACTGTAAATGCAACAATTGTTGAAATTTAGGTGTAACCATGTTCAAAGTGTAACTAAAAAATATAAATTTGGAAGTTGCAAGTGCTGGTAGAAGGTCCAATTTAGCTACACATGGAGAGAAAAAGATGTCAATCTTTCTAAATTATAAAGTGTCTCTCCCAACGTTGTTGGTAATCAATGGCAAGCACATCCAAAAGCTCCAATGTATACTGTCTGTACTGACTGGAAAAAGGCTGATCCGATTGTGACAAGCTCTTTCCAAAGTAAAACGCTAAAGACCTCAAAGGTCTTCAAGCCGCTTCATTGACAGTTATCGGAAGAATAAAAAGGTCTGAGGGTCTGCTTTTTTGGTTTTGAAAAATAACTTGAAGCTCAGACGACTATCAATAAGTCAACAGCTATCTTGTATGATCTTTCATATTATTTTCAGAATGGCTGCACCTACACAAGTTAGTGAGCTAAGTAGCTAGCATGTGAGCACTAGTAATGCATAGGTTAGTTGGTCACCTAGCAAGGGAGCTAATAAGCTAGCAAGCGAGTGTTGCTGCTGCTGTATTTGCACCACATCTGGAGAACTGGAGGTAGACGAAGTGTTTGTGAATGAGCCTTGTACTCACAGCATATAGGTAGCCTACATTAGCTACTGTTTTATCAGGTTACATGTTTGTAGCGGTTTGTTTAAGTGAAACCAGATATAGGCTACACATTGTACAGCTTCTCAATTCTTTCAATCTACCTACTGTCCTCTGATTTTGGATATTGTATTACATGCAACTGCACGCGATGAAGTGAAATGATGCTACCCGTTTGCTTACACTTAGCTCGCCTTCTATGCACGCTAGTTCGCCTTCTACTGTATGTAGTTAGCTTGCTGTTTGCTAAAGTTGTACAGTTCATTTACGGAAGTTTGGAATATAAAACACTGGTAAATTCAGATTTCAGGGTGGATTTTTCCTGCCAGCATTTTGGTTAAGCCCACGTAAAAAATAACATAAAGCACAAGTCCAGTATTTCTAGTTAGCCAGTGTAAAAGGCACATTCTCATGGTATAACAGGACAAAAACAGGGGAGGGACAGGGTTAGAAAATAAAACCATAACACTTTTTATGGGTAGTACTCCACCCATAAAAAGTGTTATGGTTTTATTTTGACCGTTCCACATTATTAGGGAGTCTCATGCCGAATGGGAGAGCAGATAAATCAAACCTGGGAACTTGAAGACATTTTATGGAGCTGTAGCACCTGATGGCAAAACTAAATAAATAAAGCTATAAACCTTCAACCTTTTGACTAATTAGATTAGGTCTTCACATTTAGTTACTGCCCTGGGAGGTGTGAGTGGATGGACAAAAACTGCAGCAAGTTTTAGGAAGACTGAAGTGAATCTACATAAAAACTAAACTAATCCTACTAATTGTGCTACTTCTCTACACAGTATGTTTTTTAAAGAACGCATACTGAATCTTGTTGTAGGACAGTTCCCGTGACCATTTTCTGCTTTTCAGAATATGATATATGAATTAAATGTAAAAAGCTTTTATCTCATCACTTAAAACTGTTAACATCCTGTTTATTTTTTAAATTTAGTCAACATCTGCGGAAAATTCTGCAGAATTCTCCGGCCGCAGATTCAGTGTGGCCCTGATTATGAGGACACTCGTGCTGTAATCTGTAAACGCAGTTCAACAATCTCTAACCTAAAAAATCTTGGATCAAATTTCATCTTTAAGAAAGAGCCTATGCTTATATATTTTTTTGACATTTTTGTAATGTAGAAAAAGCATCTACAACTGCACTTCCAACATCTTTGAATGTTGAACCTTAGCAACATTAGCAACGATATAACAGAGCTGGTTTTAATGTGGCTACTGATTTGCCTTCTCTTTAAATCAGCCTTGTTTATATCGACTTACTGAGCCAGTCTCTCTCAGTCTGGTGGTGGGAAGTGGTTTCGTGTGCTGCGTATGAAGAACAGCTCAATTTCCCTTTTCAGTTTGTGATTTGTTATCAGCGGAAGCTCAATATTTCAGCAGACAAAAAGCAAAAAGCAATATAAAAATAAACATGTTAATGAATTTGTATAGTCAAACATATTTTCCGAACTGGTAAACATCTCACAACATCCTAAACATTATTGAGAGGTTCCGACACCAGACAATTCTTTTATATATATATATATATATATATATATATATATATATATATATATATATATATATATATATATATATATATATATATATATATATATATATATATATATTTTTACATCTTAGATGGACTACAGCTGCACTGCGGTTTATTGTAGAAATCACGCAAGGCTCTTTTTTTAACTCTCTTAAGCT
This sequence comes from Gymnocephalus cernua, assembly GCA_023631565.1. Classification (NCBI taxonomy): domain Eukaryota; kingdom Metazoa; phylum Chordata; class Actinopteri; order Perciformes; family Percidae; genus Gymnocephalus; species Gymnocephalus cernua. Next base: position 5,604,376 of record CM042442.1, on the reverse strand, counting down.
CAGTGGTATCCACCTAACAGCAGCAACCAACCTCCTCCAATCACATTGCAAGAATTGCAGCAGGGCTGGCTGGTGGGTCAATGGCATGAAGTGACAGGTGAGAAAGCAGGGGGGAGAAGCAGCCAAGCGACCAGATCCCTTGTGTGTGGCATCGTCGTCATGGCGGACTGTTTTTCATTTAGCACTAGCAAGAAGAGAAACAGGGTCTCTGATGGGTGTTTACAGGGGCTGATCGCATGGAATGTAACCACAAGAGATGCAATAAAAGACACACACGAAAAAATAGTGCAAGGCTATTGTTAGTGCTGGGCGGTATGACCAAAAATTCATATCACGTTTTTTTTCAAAATTATGCCGGTTTCCGGTTTTTGACGGGGTTTTTTTTTTTCATGCATATTCAGATGTTCAATGCATTTTCTACTCGTTGAGAGAGGAATTACTGCAGTAAATTGACTTAATTGACTCATTACTCACCACTGTATTAAGCGGGACCGTGTCTTTAGCTCGGTGGTTGGTGATGGAGTTTGTAATCTGCTTTTTCTGTCATAGCGAGTCCCTCTAGCAAACGCGTCTTTAAGTGACATTTGGCTCGACTTTTCTTCTGCTTTCCCCGTGTTACCTGCTGACGTGGAGGGCGCTGAGCCCGCTGACTTTAATTTCATACATTCTTGATATTCCAAGACGTGTTTGCAGCCGAGGATGTGGAGCAAATTGCTCGTGTTGCCGCCTTTCGCAACTATTTTAGCCCGACAGCACTTGCATAAAACGGTTGTTTGATCAACGTCGGATTTTTGGAAACCAAAAAACCTCCAAACAACAGACCCGGCGGCTCCTTTTTTTGGCACAAGTTCGTTTCTACTACTTCTGCAGCATCCATCTTCCGTGTGACGTCCCTCTGGTGCGCTGCTGTTTACCGTCGCTGCTTAGAAGTGCAGCATTTTAAAGGGTCCGTCTAAAACAGTGTCGCGCAGCGTAACGTTCGTTCCGGACGTTGTGTTATTAAACACACCGGTATGGCGGTATATTAAAAATGAACATCGTGACGAAAATATACACCGGTTTTCGGTATGAACCGGTATACCGCCCAGCACTAGCTATTTTTTTCTGTAGCTTTGATGGAATGTGAACAGTTTCTGCACAGTGTCAGTTCTTTTACGTTCAGACTTTTTGCCAAATGGTATCCGCAATTCGTGTTTGTTTTAATCTGTGTGGTGTGCCAGTTGGGAGGCATTTACAGAATCATGAATTATCCGAAGTGAGTGTTAAGATGCAGATATTAGAAGATTTTTTTTTATTATTATTATTATGGTCTACAAATCTCATGAAAAGACCAAAACCAAAAAGAAATTGTATTCGTCTGTGTAGTTAAAGCCTAATATTAGCATTTCATTTGATTATTAAAATATGATATACTAAATGCTACTAAAATGCCAATTTTTGATTGAGTTTGTTTTTTCCCATTAAGTAAAGTACTTGTTGTGGTTAACCTCCTCCCGTCCGACATGTAAGTACAATAAAACAAACGTCAAAATGTATTCGCAGAAACCATTTCCCCAGTCCCTCATGTTATGTTTTTCTATGTAACTGACACTACTGCTGGACACACGGGGTGGTGTGTGTGTGTGTGTGTGTGTGTGTGTGTGTGTGTGTGTGTGTGTGTGTGTGTGTGTGTGTGTGTGTGTGTGTGTATATATATATAGTCTTATGTTTATCGAAGAAGGCCTTAAGTTTCTTCACAGGTAGCATTGCTGCAGGAAGGACACCATTGTGTGTGTGTGTGTGTGTGTGTGTGTGTGTGTGTGTGTGTGTGTGTGTGTGTGTGTGTGTGTGTGTGTGTGTGTGTGTGTGTGTGTGTGTGTGTGTGTGTGTGTGTTTCTATGAGGTTGGCTGGCTGGCGAAGAAGGCCTTGGTTTCCCCACAGGTGGGGTTGGTGCACAGCGGGCAGCGGAGGGTCAGCTGACGGGAACAGGCCTCGTTGGACTTCAGGTGGGTATTGACCAGGTCTGCCAGAGCCTGGACAGGACAGACAGCATTTCATATTGAGACAGAGATAAAGAGAGACACGCCCCCCTTGTTCATCTCTGTGAACACCTGGTTGTGTTGTGAGACAAGGGTTCATTCATTCCTTCCAGTGTTTCGGCAATGGGGATCCCCACCAAGCCAGGGAAATCAACCCAAAATTGAACACAGAATACCCAACGAATGAATATCTAAATAGTAATAATATTGGCTGTAGCTTCATATTTCCAGGGTGGTATCAATCTTCTCATCTAACTATTGGCAAGAAATTGAATATGCAAATTTCCAAAAATGTTGAACTATTCTATAAAAACAGAAAGTAAGAGCCTGACTGTTGCTGTACTGATGGAATTAGTACTATGGAAGTATGCATTTTTTCTTACCTGACCTGTATTTGTTTGTGCTGGCAATAGCCATGGCAATTATTTGATTAAAACTAGGGCTGTCAATCGATTAAAAAAGGTAATCGAATTAATTACATACTCTGTGATTAATTAATCTAAATCAATCGCATACATCATTTTTGCTGTGAAAGTATTTTAAATATTTCAATTCAAATGAATCAATGAATAATCAGCATTAGTGACATTAAAGTTAAACAACTATTTTTATTATTATTTTCACTGTTCAAATAATGACCATAACAATCAACAATATGACCTAATATGCTTAGGAAATAAATTCAAAAGGGTATTTTACAATAACTACGAATGCACCGTGAGGCTGTAGATTACCAGTTTCATTGAACACACCATCTCCGTTTTCCGACAATGGCAGAAACACAGTCAAACTTTACAGCATGTAGCGTTAGCTGTCAGCATTTTAACCGTTTAATCCAGCTGCTAGCTAGCGTAAGGCTAATGTTACCTGCTGTTGAGTGTAGTGTTAACCAGAGACAGTTAAAGAAACTAGGGTGATGTTTCTGTTTCACATTATCTCGTCTCCCTCCTTCATTTTACAGTTAAATGGTGGCTAGAGGCTCCTGGTGAAAGGTCAATATGGAATGGATTCATCTTTTTTTTTTTCTAATCTAATTTTTTGAACACATTTTTTTTTCTTTCTCAGATGAATTAATCGAAATGAACGCGTTATTTTGACAGCCCTAATTAAAACCTGTTTAGATATTTAGTACGTGCACATACTTAAGGTTCGGCTTTTTAAACACGTGTTGTGCTATATTTGCGGAGAGGAGAAGAGGCAAATGCATAATCTGAGAGAATTCAAGGGTAAGAATGTCTACACGAGGAGTTACATACAGTAAGTTAGCGGATTCAACAATATGGCAATCTGAACGAGGATTTACCAAAAAAATAAACCCGACACCAGCCAGGCTCTGCAATAAAATCTCTGATTAATTTATTTCTCTTTGTTTTCCAGAGGCTGCTGCTTGCAGACGGCAGCAGACCGATGCAGCTCACTGAGAAACTAAAACCACACCAAGAAAACCATCCTTCAGTAACTACCAACTAATCATCCTCTGGCTATTGATTTACCGACACACACACACACACACACACACACACACACACACACTCTCAGAGACTTGGCGAGGGGTCTCTGAGCACGGCGGGTTTGACCAGCCAGCCAGGCGGTTCAGTTCTACTGTAGTCAGCTCTAAAGGTTCCCATTGATCTGCCCCCTTCCTTTAATAAACCCGGTACACACACACACACACACACACACACACACACACACACACACACACACACACACACACACACACACACACACACACACACACACACACACACACACACACACACACACACACACACACACCTGGAGGAGTTGACTGTTGTGTGAGAAAGGTTGCAGGGTTGAGGAAAGGAAAGAAGGATGGAAGTAAGAAAGGAGACAAGGGAGAGAAAGAGGAAAGGAAGCAAGGATGAATCACATAATGAATCCATTTATTGACCATCTCCTGCCTGGAGTTCACTCGCTTCACAGAACCTTCTGCTACCGTCTCCTTTTCTATTATTAGACCCCTGCCTGCCTTCCAACAGTCTTCCCTCCTTCTTTCAGTCCTAGATGTACTTCTCATTACTTGCTTTTCTTTTGTGATCCTTTTAATCATCTCCCCTTTTTCCTAACTCATTGATACATTTTGCTCTCTGTATCTTCCTCTCGCTCTAAGCTGAAAGCCTGTTCTTGTAAGGAAAAAAAAGACATGCTACTTTTTAAACGCAATTTTGAATCACATTTGAAATATATTACATCAGTTTAAATGATTTGATACTTATATTATGTTAGTTGTTACTTATATATGTTAGTTGTTATGTTTGTATACAAGAGTCTGCTTAGTGTCCAGTGTTTCCCATACATAGGTTCTACCTGGGCACACTGCCCAGGTAGATTGAGACCCGCCCAGGTAGATGAAATCCAAATTAAATGTTTTTTCTCCAAACAACGGTGTATTTTTTTTTTACAGCGCACACAGACCAGCGGCCTCCAGCTCCTCCCCCTCGTGAAGTCTTGCGCCACCACTTCAGGCTCAGAGGCCATCGTTAGAGATTCTGTTATTTCATCGTCTGTATTGCTTCTTCATAAGTTTGTACACTTGATGTTCATGTGCTATTACTGTTTACCTGATTCTCTGTATACTGCATTTTGTCAATAATTTTTTTTTAAATGAGTAAAGGATATCGTTAATAGTAGCATGCTGCTGGTGGTCTTGCTGTGGGATTAACTGTACTAATAAAACGGTAGAAACACAGCGGCCACACCGCTGTGAAAGCTCCCCGAACGTCAGATAAAAATTGAAAAAAATAAACAATGATCTAACAAACAAAATGAACAGGAATTTACTTTAATTAGCCCTAGTCTTATGTGATTTAACAGGAGTTGGGAGGAACCGGTGTTGAGATTAATAATAACATGTAACTGTCTGTATGGATCATAATATAATATGACAGGTATTTTATTTTTATTATATTTGGCAAAAAAACCCAGATTTAATTGACAAAGCACATCATGGCTACATTTTTTTTTAATTCAACGAGCAATTTGTTGTGTTTTAGCATAATACTAAGAAGCAGAAAAGCAGAACTGAGTACATTTTAATGTTTATATTTAGTCCAATTTGTTTAAAGTGCTCATATTATGCTCATTTTCAGTTTCATAATTGTATTTAGAGGTTGTACGAGAATAGGTTTATGTGGTTTTATTTTCAAAAAACACACAATTTTTGTTGTACTACACATTGCTGCAGCTCCTCTTTTCACCCTGTGTGTTGAGCTCTCTGTTTTAGCTACAGAGTGAGACATTTCACTTCTATTCCATCTTTGTTGGGAGTCTCACATGTGCAGTAACTAGGTAAGGACTACTAGCCAGTCAGTTGCAGAGTATGAGGGCGTGCCACCATAGACAGTTAAATAAATGGACTAAGTGACGCCGCTGTTTTTGATGGAGACCAGTGAAGTCTATTAGAAGCACTTTTCCTGTGAGGCTCGAGTGTTACTGCACAGCTGCAAACTGAGCTTGCCGACATAGATGTGACGTGAGCAACGTGTCTGAATGTTGCAAGTCTTCTGGTAGCTGTGCCAAGAGAAATCTCAATCATTCCCAATCTATCAGAGACGGAGAGCGTAGGTATATGTAAGGAGATAACATAGGCACAGGCTAATTATTGCTAACTAAAATGCTAGTTAATATTAGCAATTAAACTTAAACAACTAATGTACATCGAAACTGCCTGCGTTCTCCTGTACTGTACGATAAATTCCTCTACTATGCAACACTAAGTAGCGTGGTTATGACACAATCGTTAGCCTATTTTTAAAAACATCTGCTACGGAGCCATAACGTGAGGTACAAGGTAATGGAGCCTTTTATACATTGTCGAGTTTCTTTAGAAATAAACAACGGACAAATCAAGTCTTTAAAGGCTTCAGATGTAAAGTTATTGGCTGTCAAAGTGACGCCAAAATGAATGGCAGTCAATGGGATGCTAACGGCGGGTGAGTGCTTCGTAGCATTAAAATGGCGCCATAGCGGCTTCACTCTGTGGAGGCAGGCTACCCCCTTGTGTGCCATGCTAGCAGCTAGTGTTACAAGTGTGTTACAAAATGACCACGTTTGTCTCTGAAGTAAAGGCTGGACTACAACAGAGCTGTTTGTGAACAGTGTTTTCTGTTGGAGATGTAAGTCCCTTTGGGGGGGGGGGGGGACTCTCTCTCTCTCTCTCTCTCTCTCTCTCTCTCTCTCTCTCTCTCTCTCTCTCTCTCTCTCTCTCTCTCTCTCTCTCTCTCTCTCTCTCTCTCTCTCTCTCTCTCTCTCTCTCTCTCTCTCTCTCTCTCTCTCTCTCTCTCTCTCTCTCTCTATCCAGTGGAGGCGCTAATGAGGTAAAAAAAAAAACAGGAGTGAGTCGGTTCATTGACGTATGGCACTCGATTCTCCTGGCTCAGTGACACGAATCTGGTTAATAACCGGCTCTTCGGTCAGTTCGTCATCACTAGCTAGTTGAGAATTGGAGGGCGCCGGCAAAAGGAAAAGTATCTGCCGTGTTACTCGGCGTCCTGTTTTCTCCTTTTTATTCCAAACCACACAGTTGACAACCTGCAGGTGGAGGCATGGATGTATTAAGAGAACGGGTGGAGGCAGTGGAGACAGGCTCGGACATAAACGCTGCGGGCTGCTGTGGACTTGTGTCGGTCCCGAAAGCGATTTCAGTAAAGTGGCTGCATGTGTCTGACAATGCACAGAGCATTAACCGCTACAAGCCTACAGCTGTCCGCTGTCAGAGGCTCCCGGACGGTGAACTGAGACTCAGTTACCTGCTTGTCGGTCAAAGGTTAATGATCAGTTATTTAATTTCATTGTGCTTTCTTTTGGAAGGCTGGCTGCCAAAACCCGCCACTTACTAGCTAATTAATTAGCCTGAGGTAAACGATAGCTATCAGTAAACAGAAGTGATGTGGTGGCTGCGTCTCTGTGTGTGTGTGTGTGTGTGTGTGTGTGTGTGTGTGTGTGTGTGTGTGTGTGTGTGTGTGTGTGTGTGTGTGAAAAACTGAAATGAAGAGTGAAAAACAGAACTAATTTGGTACAGTTAGGCTACTCGCCATGTGGCAGATGGCCACATATAGATAGATATCATTTATTAATTACATATTATTATTTAAATGTAATATTTAGTGTTTAATAAATAATTGTTAAATGTAGTACAACAGAGTCTGTAGTCTCAAACATCGCAAATCGCAAACATTCGAGGAATGCTGCAAACATTTGACAGCCAGTACGAGTTGCCTGGGAGAACATACGTGTCACACACGGTGATACAACAACTGTACAACAGCGTGAAAGACGACATACTAAAGGAGATCAAAGACATATTGTGGATATTTGAATTGTCTTCCAGTTCCAGTGTTAAATATTCTTTAGAAATAAAAGTTTATTGATCTTTGAAAAGGTGTACCTGCATTATTATCCCATTATCATTATATTAGATAAAAAATGGTCTCAGAACGACAATATTATTGTTTATCGCAATAATTTCTGGGACAATTTATCGTCCAGCAAAAGTTATTATTGTGACAGGCCTAATGTTATGTCGTCGTCGTTTTCACCTTCGTTTGACTAGTTCATTGGTGAACCCAGCCATCGCGCGCCGCAGCTTCACATCCTGCGCCACCCACCACCACAAGGAAATTCTCAACCTGTGGGAAACACTAGTGTGTGAAACGTACCTTCATAAAGAGAGGGTTCCCATTCAACGACTCTGCTCTCTTGATGTTCTCCACCCCGCACTGAACGGAACAAATGTCACACGTTTATGTTACTGAACCAAACATCCAAACGCACCATTCATATTAACCAAATCTAACAGGTTAGGTGTAAAAAGCCCCGTAGTTTATATCCATACTGAAAATATAATTCCATTCAAGTTAACCATGAGTGAGGACATATTTGAAAAGTGAGGACATTTTGGAATGACATTGTTTAGGATCGTTTACATCAAGGCTTGGGAATGAATAATGAATTGTGTCAGGGTTCTCACAAATTTAGAAGCACACACACACACACACACACACACACACACACACACACACACACACACACACACACACACACACACACACACACACACACACACACACACACCTTTGCCAACTTGAACTCTACATCAAGTCTCGAGATAAACCATCATGACTTGATCCCAATACAAATAAAAACAAATTCACACACAAAAAACAAAGAAAAGAGCTTCCGCGAGAACATCATGTGGTATGAAATAACAGCCTGGAGCTGCTAGGAAAGTGAACATGGTGTTTGTCTCTTCCTTACCTCCTCCCCCAGCACCTGCCCATACTCGATG
>CM042442.1:5561047-5591047 GCA_023631565.1 Gymnocephalus cernua | reverse complement strand
TACAGTGTGGGAACAGGAAAAAAAAACCTTGGCAATAAGCACATACAACACGATTCAACACATGACTTGCAACAGGGGAGGGGAATGGGGGGGAATGGGGGGTGGAGGTAACCCAGCACAGGCAAGCAGCCATCCGGTCCTCAGTATCAGTATCTGTGGAAAGCCAAGAATGGCCATTGTTGCAATTATTTTTAGTTATCTCAAGATAACGAGTTAATTATCTCTTTATCTCAAGAAAACAACAGATCTTTTCCTCTTATTGTTTATAATGTTTGTCAGAGATTAGAATGTCCAAACGGCACAGATCGAGCTGATGATGATGGACATAACAGAAAGTAAAATAAAATAAATAAAGTGTTAACAAAGGCTATATAGCTATTTTATACAGTCAATGGTATATATACACATATGTAAAAAAGATTACTAGAATTAGTGTAAAACATGTAACCTGTGTCTCTTATAAATTAAAAAAAGAAAATTCCGCTTAATTGTGAGGTAAATGTCCTTACTCTTTGACATTTGAGTTATAAATAATAAGAGGAAACAATATTTTCTTGTGATAACAAGTTTATTATCTTGTTTTCTCGAGACAGTGGCATTAAAAAAAAATGCAAACACGCAATGTATCTGGTAGTTTTAGAATAGAAGCAGCAGCAGCTGGAGTAGCAGTGCTACTGCTATTAGTAGCAGTAGTATTATAGCAAACATCCCCCCTCAGTTGCTCTTCCCGAGGTCTCTTCCATTTTTCCCCATTGAAGGAGTTTGTTTGGGTTACATTGATTTGACTTGAATTAGACTTCTACCCAAACAATTGCCACATAAAAGACCAAAAGTGAACTATAACCTCCAAGTCTACCAAAGCCGGAGATCACACCGAACCATGAAACATTCTTGAATTCATCACACAGGCTTTAATCAAAGTGGATGGGAGGAGGAGGAAACGTGCAGAGGCTGGTGCACCTAGTTGTACTAGTAAAAGGTGCATCAATAGGACTATTGGCATCCATCAGTATCAGCAGGAGAAGAGGCAGGCGGTAGTATTTTTATCAGTAGTACTAGCACTAGTACTTCATGGTACTTACAGCCATAGGGAGTGAGTGTGCTGAGAACAGAATGACAACGTCGTCTCTCTTCTCTTCTGGAAACTTCAGCAGCTCGTTTCTGACGTGTTCTGCAAAACACTACACACGCACAGACACACACAGAGACAGACACACACACAGACAGACAGACAGACACACACAGACAGACACACACACACAGACAGACACACACAGACAGACACACACACACAGACAGACAAGACAGACAGACAAGACAGACACACAGACAATTTTCTTCTGATTTTCTGTGATACCAAAGTACAGACACTATAATTTTCCAAACCTTAGAACATGTTATTTATTTATTTAGCCCTTGTCTCTTCCTCCCATCGACCATGCACTTGTTGTCCTCCCGGGTCAAAATTGACCCGGTCTGTTTTGCCAGTTTATAAAGCATGAAGTATAAATTATGACCCAATTCTGTGTTACATCTTCTTTAGCAACTTCTTTCCAACCTATTACAACTAGTTTTACACTTATTTTTTAATATATGGTAAAAAAAAAACGCATTTATATAAAATATACCTAATTTCTGAGTTAAAAAAAAGCTGAAATTATGAATTATTTTGACTAACAGTTGAGATCAATGGTAACATATGTTGATGGGTTATCACAGACTGGTATAAGTCAAAGTTTAGTCAAGATACTGTTTTGAAACCATTTCAAGTTTTTTAATGGCAGCCAATCACGCTTGTGGTCCTCCCGGGTCAAAATTGACCCGGTCTGTTTTGGCTATTAATAAAGCATAAAGTATAAATTATCACCCAATTCTATTTTACATCTTCTCAACAACTTAATTCCAACTCATTACCACTAGTTTTATAGTGATTTTTGGAATTTATGGTGAATAAACTTCATTTACATGAAACAATACCTAATCTTTGGGGTAAAATAAGCATAAATTATGAATTATTTTCATTATAGTTAAGATCAGATGAACCTATGTTTGTGGATAATCACTGACTGGTATATGTTAGTGATTAGTCAGGATATGGTTTTGAAACCATTTTAATTATTTTTAATGGCGGCCAATAATCACACCTGGTGTGATCCTGGGTAAAAATTGACTTGGTCTGCTTTGCGTGTTTATAAAGCATAGACAACTATAATTAATCACTCAATTCTGTGTTACAACTTTTATTCAACTTCATTCCAATTCATCTCAACTAGTTTTACACTTATTCTTTTCTATTTATGGTCAACAGACCTCATTTACATGACATTATACCAACCTTCTGAGTAAAATGGGTTGAGATCATTATTTGTGTTTGGATTAATGGCTGGTATGTGACAATTATTATATTCCCAGGTTAAAATTAACTGATGCAATTGTATTCACAAACAAAGGAGAGCTACCAAAATGGAAAAAAATAATTTACGGAAAACTGTCTTGTCTCCATTTAGGAAAAGACACATCAAAGGTGTTATAACAACAAGTTTACAAAGCTGTAGTTTGAAGTTGTGTCTGTATGTTTGTATGTGTGTGTGTGTGTGTGTGTGTGTGTGTGTGTGTGTGTGTGTGTGTGTGTGTGTGTGTGTGTGTGTGTGTGTTCATCTGCTGAAAAGAACAGTAGTGTGATCCACTATGCAACTTGTGTGTGGGCATGCGTGTGTGTGTGCATGTGTGTGTGTGTGTGTTTGTGTGTGTGCGTGCGTGCGTGCATGTTCATGTGCTGAAAAGCACAATAGTGTGATCTTTTGCAGGTCTCAGCTACTGTGTGTGTGTGTGTGTGTGTGTGTGTGTGTGTGTGTGTGTGTGTGTGTGTGTGTGTGTGTGTGTGTGTGTGTGTGTGTGTGTGTGTGTGCACGCGAGCATGTACGCACGTGTGTGTGTGTTCATCTCCTGAAAATCATAATGATCCATTGCCCAATTTCATGTTGTGTTTGTGTATGAATGCATGTGCGCGCACACATGTTTGTTGTCCGTGTGTGTGTGTGTGTGTGTGTGTGTGTGTGTGTGTGTGTGTGTGTGTGTGTGTGTGTGTGTGTGTGTGTGTGTGTGTGTGTGTGTGTGTGTGTGTGTGTGCATGTCTCCGCATGTGCATTCATGTATGTGTGTGTGTGTTCATCTGCTGTTGAGCGCAAAAGTGCCCCATTGCACCACCGGGTCAAAATTGACCCAGGAAGACCACAAATGCAATAAAATTAAATAAAACACCCAAAATTCAATGAAAGTAGTGATCATTAATATTACTTGTGAAGAACGTCATTGGGATCCACCCATGTTATTTTTGGTTGAAATATACCCATATTTCTGATAAAGAAACTTTGAAAACGGGTCAAATTTGACCCGAAGACAACACAAGGGTTAGAACATTTTATGCTCCACGCAAAATACACCTCCTTCTCCCCTTCCAAACCCGTCCCTACAACCTATCAAATCAAATAATGATTCATTTCTTACACTACACTGAAACTTTTATGTCATTGTCTTTTATGGCGATGTCGTTTTGTTCCATCCGCACCTCTACGTGTGTGTATAGAGCGGAGCCCAGCTCTCTGTCAACATGCAGAGAGGCCAGATAAGCTTGTGCTTACAGGTACCGAACTTTGGCACTGTTTGATTTAATGTGCATCGGTCCTTGGTAGTACCGACGTAATTCGGTCAGTACCCGAAAAGGTACAGGATTCGGCACCCAACCCTAATGGAAGCCAAAATGTTGAGATATAAAAATACAGGCAGGCTTGTTAGCTATGATTACCAAGCATGGCCACTTTCAGCTCATTAGTTGCCATGACAACTTCTTGACCTAGTCAATTAATTTTCCAATCATTTATTTTTGTTTTCTCAGAGAGTAGGAGAAGCCTGACAGGCACTTTGGTTCTATTTACTAATGCTGGTGTGTGTGTGTGTGTGTGTGTGTGTGTGTGTGTGTGTGTGTGTGTGTGTGTGTGTGTGTGTGTGTGTGTGTGTGTGTGTGTGTGTGTGTGTGTGTGTGTGTGTGTGTGTGTGCGTGCGTGTGTGTGTGTGTCTAACCTCCACCAGCAGAGGGTGTGTGGGCCAACGGTCGATGACACTCCAGCGCATTTTTGGCCTGTCGCCTCTGTTGCTGTAGTAACGGTAGATGGCGTTCAGACTGCTGCCTGGACGGACAGACAAACACATTAATATTATAAACATGTTTGATAACACAACAAGCACAGCCCTCTGTCAACAGCTGAGCGACTACAACTGCTTTTCGTTGTATTGTACGACCCTGTGTTGTATGTGTAAATAGATCAACCTTGGATTTGGGCAGCCCTTCACACTCAGACCTCCTGGGAAGTCCAAGAGCCTTGGCTGCTGCTTCTTCTCAAACACTTACCAGTTATGTCGACTCTGCCACCATTCAAAAGCTCTTCTATCAAGCATGACGCTTGATTTGATCTTGTTTACTAATACAAAACGTGTGTGTGTGTGTGTGTGTGTGTGTGTGTGTGTGTGTGTGTTTATCAGAGGGTAACAGGGTGGATAGCACTCTGGGTGTGGTGACACTAACGGCCACGAAAGTCTTATAGTTTTCCCTTTTATCTTTTTATTTTAAGTGAATTCAGTGCTGACCTGTGGAAAGGTATTAATTACTTCTTAACAGCATGGAATTAGCATCATTGCTGCTGTAAAGCATCTGTACTGAGGATATTTTACGTTTGTCTGTTTTTTTATCTTATGTATTCATTTATGTCATTTCCTGCCTCTGTGCTGTATGTGACTGTCACCTGTGGTGGAGCAGCTGTACTGAGGATACTGTGTGAAGGCCACAGCTCTCTCCACTCCATCTCTCTCCATCTCCTCGATGGCTTCCTCCGTCAGCGGTTTAACGTACCGGAAACCGATGTAGAACTTGTGAGGAGCTGAAGAGAAAGTCAGTCAGTAACTGCCAGTCATGTAAAATACACTCATTACTGTTTGAGTAAAACTATGGCTAAGAACAAAACACAAATATGGCACTCAGATATGAAGTAAAATATCTGAATAATTAAATGAATATAGTCGGGAATATAAAGGGAAGTTATTATGGAGATTATAAATTGGTATGAAAGTGTTACAGTACACTTCTACATGTGGTTAGTTTTCAGACCGCCGTTTGTGTTGTCATCAATGAGGCGTGTGCAGAGACACTCCTTCACTATGTCACTATCTACACCACACACACACACACACACACACACACCATCTACAGTGCATTATGTGGGCATTCATAGCGAATTTATGATGCGTTTATAATATATATATATATATATATATATATATATATATATATATATATTTATATATATATATATATATATATAATTAATTATATAATTAATTATATATATAATTAATTAATATATTTAATCACCGTGATGAACACTAAACACACTTCCAGGTAGACAATTGGCCGTTGATTTGAATTGCGGAGATATGTAAAATTGGCAAACTTGTTTATTTCTGTTGTCATTTTCAGCTGAACTGTAACGTTTAAAGATATGTAGTTAAACACTGTGGTCCGACCTATCTGTGGTCTCTTTTTTTCAGTCCTGTGTTGCTTTGCTAGTGTTTGTGATGAACCAAATCTAACATTGCGAACAGCAACATGTCACCGCCAGTCAGACTGACTGCTAGTTTGGGTGGTGTCAGTTTCTTTAGTCTGTGGCCCAACACACATCACCAGGGGCTCTACACATGAACTCCAGCATTGACAACATTGTTTGTGTACACAGAGTTTACTAAAAAGAAAGGTTTGGAACGACTCACTTTAGCTGTTGGTGTTTCCGCTCGTGCAACATAACAGGGAGGAGAGTAAAGATGGAAAGCTAAAGCTTAGTTCCATATAAATGCACGGATAATTTGTTGTTTTGTCGTTAGTGAAAAACAATATTGACCCTGTAGTTGAAAAAGGAGCCTCATATAAGAATGACATTTCCTCCTATGGAGTCTGTTCATTCGCATTCACACATTCAACACTTTTTGACTGACAAGATGGCGGAACATGCATGAAGATTCAAAACCTTTCTTTTAAGTGAATCTGTGTACACAAACAATGTTCTCAATGCTCAAGTTCATGTGTAGAGCTCCTGGAGATACTTGGAGCAAAGTTTCATGTTGTGTTGAGCCTTCTTAGAGTTTTAAAAATAGTGATTTTGATGCAATCATAGTGTGCCCCTAGCTCTCCCATTCAAAAGGCTGACTGAAAACGAGAATACGGTGAATCTTAAAAGTGGCGTTTCCGTCCTAATTATTAACTTTTAAGCGAAAGTTTGACTCTGGTACATTCACAAAAAGACCCTAGGTTGCATTTTGGCAAGAGTTACGCTTTAAGCCTTCAACCCAATGTTAGTGAAAGTGTTGACATTTGAAAGCATGCATTTTAGATGAATGAGATGAGAGTATATTGTGAAGAAATAATAAAAGCTAACATGTGCCTAAGTTCAACAAAACAAGTCACACCAAGGCCATGAGTAAATGCAATCATTAATAATGACTTTCTATATCACATTATAATAATATAAACAATTAGTAATAATGACTTCCTGGATTATATGATCAATCAGTTTTAATAACTTTCTTTATATGTAATGGAATGTTTTAATTTGACTTCAGTGTACTTATGGTGCAGATAAAGGGTTAACACAGAGCACAGAAGGAGATCCTCCAATGAGGATCTTCAAAACCTGTTGCTAGGGGGTCCAAGGGGAAGATGCAATCTTGGGCACAGCCTACAGAGGGCCGTCATCCTGGTAAATTTCCACTCCAGAAAGTACCGAAGATGACATAATCTGAACTATTAAACTCCGCTATGTTTCTGTCAAGTCAGCAATCTCCCGCTGTGCAGAAAACTGGCACATTGCCAGCTCTTTGTGTAGAAGGATGATGTGTGAGTAAGCTATATTTGAAAATACGGGAAGGACTGACACACATAATAAACATGCCAGTCAAATGTTTAAGGAACATACATTATGTATTTGCTTTTAGTTTGAACTTTTAACCAGTTTTGACATATTTAATACAACATTTAAAAACTAGGTATATCATGTTTCAAGGAGAATCCCTCCCCTCAGGAGATGTCTGGAAAAGCCATTGGACACACAAAACAGATCTGACACCTGCCGGAGTAGAATAGTATTTAAACTGTTAAGACAAAGGACTCAGGGCGCAGTTTGCGGAGCTTTAAGAGTGAAGTAAACTGTTGCCCACAGCTGTGTATCCTGTACCCTTTATCTGCTTTATTGCTTGGAAATAAATATTGAACAGAAGGATAGAAGTTGTTGACTTTTTTTTATCTGAAGTTGGAGTGATTTTTTTTATCTTCTTCTCAACAAACGAACACGCTGACAATATCCAGTTGTTCCTCGCCCCCGTTTGCTCAGGATGTTTTCTACCCGGAAGTTATAGACACACAAACTCTCTGTAAACCGAATGATTTCAGGAGTGAGAGCTCTGACAGGCAGGATGACCCTCCCTTCCTGTTAGCCTGCGGTGTATATGCTCTCTGGGACTGTCTCACCTGTCTCAGGACTCATCTCGTCCAGCAGCTTCACCATGCCCTCTCCCTGCATGGAGGTCCAGTGTTTGATGGGCGAACCTCCTCCGATCTTACTGTACTGCTCCTGGATCTTTGGCGTGCGGCGCTTGGCGATGAACGGGCCGAGCTTACTGCAGAGCAAGGGATAGATTGAAGAGTTAAAACACTCAGACTAAAACACTCGTAATGTTGTAGTACAATATTTACTCATAGTTTTTATAACAGTAGCTTTTAACACAAATGGGTTCAAAGCATCAGGAATAGGCCCTAATGTGTACTAGTTAAACTAGAACATTTAAGTAGTTTTCATGAACGCAACTTCAATTTGGTTTGGTTGGTTGGTTGGTTGGTTGGTTGGTTTGTTTGTCTGTCAGCAGGATTACGGCACAACTACTAGCACAATTTTCATGAAACTTGGTGGAAGGGTGTAGCATCCAAATCATGGGGCGGATACACTTATTATTTTTTACTTTAGATAAAGGTAGAATATGTCGTGAGTATCAGCTCTCGAAACAGGAACGCTGTTATTGGCTGGGGGGGTTACACACTCATGTGGGGCCCAAAGGCTCTTTGTTGACGCCCAGAAGTGTCCCGACTCTCCAAAATGAAAAGAAAAGAGAAAATACAGGCAGAAGGCAGGGTCTCTCTCTGCAGATAGACACACTTCTAGTGGGCCATACTGTGAGTGATGATTGAGAGGGATTACTTTTGTAATAGTGTAGGCTATACTTTGTTTTTTGAGGAAATCAGAAAAAAAAATCATGATACATACGATTTTCTATTTATTTTTTCTCTCCCCCCCACTCCTACTGGGGACCATATGAGTTTATTTGTTTTTCTTATGGTATTATTGTTTTTTACAGAACCTGAACATGTTGCAAGAGTAAGCACAGTAGTGTGTACCCTCCACATGTGCCATAGCATCCCTGAGAGAAGATGCTGCCACCGCCTTTCAGCAGAGAACAAAAAAGATGAACATGCATGAAAAGTTATCCAGAGAATTTTTTTTAAGTATAAAATAAAATACCTTAAGGAAGATCATGAAATGAGAATCCTACAGGTTGAATTGGATATGAAGTTTTAATAGAGTTATGTTTTTTTTTTTTAAAGATACAGTGATGAATTGTGAATACCGGCCATGGTGAACAATATGATGTTTTTTTTTATTCATATAATTTTGGTGCACGCTATTTTAATTTTTTAGAGAACAAACATTATCAAAGCAAAATATAAGCCATAATGAATACATTCAATGTTCTTTCTTCAAGACAAAAAGGAAAGTCTAGGCTCAGGCAAAGATATTATATCTAACAGAGTACTTACAAAAGTGGTCTCGAAAAGTTATTTCATCAAAGTAATTTAATGTAATTTAAACTCGTCTGGCTGGTCTCTGTAGGGCATGTTGGTTTAGATATTCCAAATAGCCCATGTACCACTCACTCAGAAGTTAAACCTGCCTCCTTGAAGGATTATTTTGAGCTTCAATTTAGTCCGAGAATAGCTCTCATCCTACCTCTTGCAATCGGCTTAGTTTAATTTAGAATAGGCTACATCTTAGACTATTTTAAGATAAGTCTGTGCAACTTGCTTTGAGTTAAGACAGCTCAAATGGGCATTTTAGTCTGGGACCAGGCTTAAGCCTCGTCTGTGAAACCGGCACTAAATATGTTTCACAACAAAACTGTGCGGTCGAAGGAGATTGTTTTATCATCTTTTATCAAACCCTCTCCTTTGAACTCGACGTTGAACCGCCACGTTTAAAGCTCCAGGGTCCTGACGCTTCCTCGTTTCACAGATTTCTTTCGATTGTGGTGGCACGTGGGTCGTTTTTGCAGTTGCTGCCGTGGTCCTGCTTGACGCCCGGCCCTGCTACGCCCTGCACTGCTACTACTATTATTTCTAGTCATAGTTCTATTAGCTTTATTGTTAACTATAATTGCCAGGCATCATGCCAACAACAATTATTATGAAATTATTATGAGACACAGATACAGATATACAGATATTTCTGTATATCTGTATCTCTGTCCGACAGTGGCAGATGGCTGCCCACCAAGAGCCTGGTTCTCTGTGAGGTTTTTGCCTGTTTAAAAGGACGTTTTTCCTCGCCGCTGTTGCAGCAAATGCATGCTCTTGGGGGGAATTGTTGGATTGGATCTCTGTAAAATTACAGTGTGGTCTAGACCTAGTCTATCTGTAAAGTGTCCTGAAATAACTTCTTTTATGATTTGACACTTTAAATAAAATTTAATTGAATCCTTGCCTTCATCACCTCAAGACTGGACTACTGCAACAGCATCCTGTACGGCACATCCACCAAAATTCTCAACAAACTACGATACATCCAAAACTCAACTGCACGTCTGCTCTCCAGAGATCACATCACCCCAGACCTTCAAAACCTCCACTGGCTCCCCATTCAACAAAGAAGCCAGTTCAAAATTCTCCTCATCACCTATGACCTCCACAACCAAGTCCCCGCCTATCTCACTGACCTCCTCACCGATGCACCGTCTCAGCACCAGACCTGGGGGGGGGGGGGGGGGGCAGAGCTTTCTCCAGTGCTGCCCCCTCCCTCTTGATTTCTCTTGTGATTCTGATGGTGGCGTTAGATGAAAGGTCAGTGGAATCATCAAGTTATTGCAATTCATCCCGGGGGGGGGGGGGGGGGGGGGGGGGGGGGGGGCATGAATGTCAGAACCAAATTTAATGGCCATCATTTCAATATTTGACATATTTCAGGACTGCTAAACCAAAACAACGTCTGTGTACTGCTGGTTTCAACCACAGAGGGGAGTACACACCAACAGATTGTCCCTGTAACAGCAACATAACACTAAAAGAAAAGTAGCAGACTGTTCAGGTTCCCAGATTAATCTTAAACAGACTCACAAGATGACAAAGAAAAACACATATATTAATGTCAAATGTTTCTTTTCTTTCCAATGTTTCGTTTTTTTTCTTCTGAAACATTGGATATTTTCACCTCAGATGAAACAATCTTAGATGGAAAAGAAATATTTGCTCATAACTCACATTGACTATAACATGTAATGTTTAATAAGCAAAACAGGTTGGCACCAACTGCTTCAGTGAACAGTATTATTAAAAAAGCCAGTTTTTTTTTCTTCTCAGGAGCAACAAGAAACACATTGTTGGTTTAATGTCAGTTATTATGAAACAGAGCTGCAGAAGAGCATTGTGACACAACAACCTTCTCCATTTGTTCTCTTTAGTGTGTGTGTGGGATTCATAGAAGCTATGATATTTTAATCTGTAAACACAGCTAGTGCAAGTCCCATGCCAGGGTTTGTATCCCTAAACAAACACACACTTAATGAATGTTACACTTATTTACTATCCTTTGCAATAATAATGGCAACGACTTGCATATGTTGATGTCAGTTCCTCAGTTTGTTGGTCCGGGGAACAACTCTGTGTGTGTGTGTGTGTGTGTGTGTGTGTGTGTGTGTGTGTGTGTGTGTGTGTGTGTGTGTGTGTGTGTGTGTGTGTACGGTGTATACCTCTGTACAGGGAGTTTCATCAGGTCTGTGTCCATGAAGAGCCGCAGCAGGAAGTCGTGAACATCTTCTAGTGTCTCAGGTCCTCCCATGTTCAGCATCAAGATGCCCGTCTTAGGTTTCCTGCAGGCACAAAAGATTTATAAATCATATCTAACAATGATACTTCTAAATAATATATATATATATATATATATATATATATATATATATATATATATATATATATATATATATATATATATATATATATATATATATATATATATATATATATGATATTGATAATAAATACCGGCGTCCGTGTTGGGCTTTCAACCAGTTTCAAGGACATAATGTGAATGCTTTAAACTTAACTTAAAAGCTCTAAATTTGGAACTACTAGAAAGCACCCAAAGTCATCTTGTCCTGTCATCCTGTGACATTAATGTTACTGCATCTTACAAGTAAGAAAAAGGTGTCGTACGCTCTGGCTCCATATGCATTTCTCTATTTATTTAGATGACATTTCTGGCCTGAGGGCCGAAAAGTCCTTCTTCAAAATCAAGGCCTGAGAGCCTATACGTGACACAAATAAATAGATAAATGCATATGAAACTAGAGTATGCAACACTTTTGTCTTACTCACAAGTCTACTTTCATGCAGGGTTTTTTTCCGTGCGTTACATTTCTATATTATATTGTTATCTTCCTATCCTGTCAGCCTGTGTCATTAATGTTATCTTAAACAACTAATGTTAGCTTATTGTATCAGACTCTGATGCTAATGTCAACTCAAGCACCCAATGTTAGCATGTCATCAAAACTTGTGATATTAACTTTAATATAAAAAAAAAAATTATATTTTCATTTTTTCAGAAAAAAAAGCAGCAGAGCAAACATTACCAGTTTTGTACCTGATTCAGTTAAAAAACGTTTTTTCAGCAGGTTTCCTGCTGTCCCACACAGTGAAGACAAAAATGATAAAATAGCATAAAGGCAAGACAAGCAATGAAAATATGAAGTTTGTTATCATGTCTTGTGAAATGAATGCTAGCTCCAGTAGCTGATGTTAGTTTGTAGTGCAGCTTGTGAAATTAACATGTTTGTGATGTCAGTATATGAAACTAACCTTAGCTCGAGTAGCTAATGTTAGCTCTTTCTGTCAGCTTGTGAAGCCAACTTTAGCACCACAAGCTGATATTAGCTTGTCAGACACACTGCATGCACAGCTCTGGTTTCTGTTTTTTTATACACATTTTTAAGCCTTGAATGCAGTCTAAGACTGACAGCATAACTGTTTTGATCTCCTACTCTAAAATCTTTCAATTGCTTTCATCTCTTACTCTAAAAGTGACAGTTCAACTGCTTTTATCTCTTATTTTAAAACTGACAGTTCAACTGTTTCCACCTTAGTCAAACAGCAGCACAACTGTTTTTATCTCTTACTCTAAAACCTGGCAGTTCAATTGCTTTCATCTCTTTCTATAAAACTTATAATTCAACTGCTTTCATCTCTAACTCTAAAGCTGACAGTTCAACTGCTTTCATAGTTTACTGTAAAACTGATGGTTCAACTGCTTTTATCTCTTACTCTAAAACTGACATTTCAACTGCTTCGGTCTCTTACTCTTGAACCGACAGTTTAGCAGCTTTTAAAGTTTCTACAAGGAACTTTCATTTTGTGTTGATTTTGGCAGCCTCTGTGGACAAAAGTGGTAGTGTTTCCATGAGGTGAAGGAGTTTGTGGTGAATCATATGAATCCTCTAGCAGGCATTAAGAATAACTACAAATATTCTCTCTGATGGTATGTTTTCTTATGTGATTATATAGAGGCATCAGTATTAAATTAAGACCATAACCAGTTAAAAGACTCTTTGCAGTAACTTTAATCTCGTACTATAAATGAGACGCTGATACAGCTGTTAAAGATCAACTAAACACTAAATCCACTTTTCTCAGTTAGTTAAATTACATGTACAATCACATCATTACACTATCAACTGATCCTGGTCCCATTTCAGAGTGTTCATTACAACAGAAGTTGTTTTACAGAGAAACAGTAATTCTGTCCACTTGACGGTGTATTCTGGGACACTCTTACAAGGCAACCCCACAGAGGACTTGCTGTTTAAGTACCACCTGGAGCCAACAACACCAAACAAAGACTGGGCAACTGTCCGCTACAGACGCTCAACAGATGACCCAATGATTGCAAAACAGATCCCAAATGGCTGTAGCAGACTGTTGTCTTGTTGTGTCAGGGTTCTCTGAAGCTGCATTAGCCGTAATAGTTATGCTACAGAGTGTATTTATGTACATCTACATCCACTTAGTATAAAAGTGCCACCATGTGTTGCCAAACAGTTGTGTGTGTGGGTGTCACCTGTTCTCCTGTGTTTCTAGAGTTGCAGCCTGAGCTAAAGCAGCAGCAGTGGAGCGTTTCCTTACACTCAGACTGACGCTGCTCCTGGCAACTAAAGCAGAAGAAAACATCCGTCACTCACACACATTTTTTATACAGGTTAAATAAATATCACTAGGTATGCACGGTGTTTTCCACCACTTTACATCATACATTTTCGCTCAATGGTGTTTTAAGCCTCCAACGTCGCCTTCCAGGCAGCTAACCCTAACCCTAAACATAACCATTGCCGCGCTGCCTGAAGAGGTTGTTGGCTGTTGGGAGCTTAAAACACCAAACACGTAGCCTACATTTTCATGCCTCCAAAACTTTCCCTGAAATGTTCAGTGTTGGAGCTGCAAAGATGAATCAATTAGTTGTCAACTATTTAATTAATCGCCAACAGTCTGTCAATCACATCACTTTATACTAAAACCTGGAAAAGATAAAACTTTTGTCCTGTCACGATATCCTAAAATTTAAGACAATAACTAATATATCGATATATTGCCCAACCCTATGCCAACTATTTTGATAAATCAATTAATCAGTTTGAGTCATTTGTTATGGGAAAAAAACGTTTTAAAAAAAACTCAGATTCCAGCTTCTTAAAGTGCCCATATTATGAAAAAAATCACTTTTTCTGGGATTTGGGGTGTTATTTTGTGTCTCTGATGCTTCCACACGCATACAAACTTTGAAGAAAATCTATCCATGCTGTTTTGAGTGAGATACGAGTTTCTGAATGTGTCCTGCCTTCAGTCTCTGGGTGAGCTGTTCAAAATCTGCAGGGCTTGTTACGTAACTAGCCGAAACGACGGGTTAAACACAACCGTTAGCATGCTAGCGCTTTCTCAATGGCAAAGCACTGCTACAACACACACAAGTTCACCATAATCTACAAAAGAAGTACTTACATGTGCGTCCTCGTTTAGAAGAAGTCTCCTGGCTAATCCTGCCTTGTAACTGACCAAAGTTTCCTTTCCTAAAACCTTTCTTCTACTGTCTATGGAGCTAACTGACATGATCTACCATCTGAGCTACTGAGCATGTGGCGAGTGGAATCAAAGATAGTACAGAAGAAAAGATGATTCACTCTGTCAGCTAAAACAGAGACCTGAACACAAGGTGAAAAGAGGAGCTGCAGCAGTGAGAGAGAGATGTGCAGTACAACAAAAATATATTAAACCATGTAAACCTATTCTGGTACAACCTCAAAATACAATTATGAACCTGAAAATGAGCATAATATGGGATCTTTAAATGTGAATATTTTCTAGTTTCTTCACTCCTGAACTCCTGTAAACTGAATATCTTTAAGTTGTGGACAAAACAATACATTTTTCAGACTTTATCCTGAGCATTGGAAAACACTTTTTTCACCGTTTTCCAACATTTTATAGACTAAACAACTAATCGATTAATCAAGAAATCGACAGATTAATTGACAAATGATAATTGTTAGTTGCAGCCCTATTCAGTGTAGAACCAAACTGGTTCTTAGTTTTCTCTATTAGCAACAAATTAATAGTAATTAATCATCACAAATAATCATTATAAACACAATTTGTTGTTATTAATTTGTTGTTATTATTACAATTTGTAATTATTTTGTTATTATTATTATTGGCATGGTTATATGTCGGTTAGCCTAATAGCTGGTTTGATTTGCATTGAGAGATGATTTTATGGAAAGTACCCCATGCCAGTCTCTAGGTATGGTGAAGGGTATGTGATGATATTTTAATTCCAAAGGCCAAGGGAACTTTATCAGGATGCATAGTATCCTGGATCCATGAAATAACTGGCCTTTAAAAATAAAAATCTGCCTGCCTCTGTGGGAATTTTACATAGGGGTGTACTCACTTTTGTTGCCAGCAGTTTAGACATTAATGGCTGTGTGTTGAGTTATTTTGAGGGGACAGCACATTTACACTGTTATACAAGCTGTACACTTAAAGGTCCCATGACATGGTGGTCTTTGGATGCTTTTATATAGACCTTAGTGGTCCCCTAATACTGTATCTGAAGTCTCTTTTATATAGACCTTAGTGGTCCCCTAATACTGTATCTGAAGTCTCTTTTATATAGACCTTAGTGGTCCCCTAATACTGTATCTGAAGTCTCTTTTATATAGACCTTAGTGGTCCCCTAATACTGTATCTGAAGTCGCTTTCCCGAAATTCAGCCTTGGTGCAGAATTACAGCCACTAGAGCCAGTCCCACAATGAGCTTTCCTCAGAACGTGCCATTTCTGTGTCTGTAGCTGTTGAGGAGGAGAGGGGGGGGCAAGGTGGAGGGTGGGGGTGTGGTAACCTACTTAAAAAAAATGATTCCCATGATACCATGAGCAATTAGGATAAAGCCATTAAAAAACAAGAAGAAGAAGAAGAAGAAGAAGAAGAAGAAGATGCTAATGTTAGCCGCCAATAAACAAAAAGCTGGAAAGCAAATAATAGACTCGACTACTAAGTTAGGTTGTTAAAATAATCGCTTTATAACAATAAGGCCCCGAGCACTCAACCCGAACGCTAATGTTACTCCATCCACCTCGTCCGAGGCCACAGGTGACGGAGTGTCACCGCTGTCATGGCTCCAGCGGGAGAGGGTAAACGTAAGAGAGAGAAACCTACATAAAGTTTGGATTTACCTTCAACGAAAGCGAAGGAATTGAAATGCCGATGTGTGTCATTTGTGCAGCAACACTCTCAAATGAAAGCATGAAGCCATCAAAGCTGCAACGACACTTGGAGACTAATGATGGCCACCTGAAAGATAAGCCGCTGGAATACTTTCAGGCTCGTCTGCAGTCTCTCCAAGGCCAACAGACAATGATGAGGAATTCAGCGAAAGTTGGAGAGCTTGCTTTGAAAGCTTCCTATCAAGTTGCACTTCGCATCACTAAATGTAAAAAGCCGTATACAATTACGGAAGATTTGATATTGCCCGCGGCCACTGATATGTGCAAGACCATGTTTGGGAATGATGAATATGCAAAAAAACTGATGTCTATCCCGTTGTCAGACACAACGATTGCTCGGCGAGTTTGGCATCTGATGTGAGGGAGCAGTTAATTGAGAAGCTGATATTGCCGGAAGCCTTTTCGTTGCAGTTGGATGAGTCTGTGGACGTGTCCAAAGACGCACAGCTCTTGGGATTTGTGCGTTTTGTTGACCAAAACGATATGTATGAGGAGTTTTTGTTTTGTAAGAAGCTTCCTGAATGCACAACAAGCTCTGAAATTTTCAAATTGATTGATGACTTTTCCAGAGCAAATGAGATAAGCTGGACAAGGTGTGTTGCGGTGTGTAGGCCCTACTGACGGTGCGCGCGCTATGACTGGTCAGAAAAGTGGACTGATGGCGCTTATCAAAAAAGTTGCCCCAAATGTTACGTGGATTCACTGCATGTTACACAGAGAATTTCTCACTGCCAGAGAAACGAGCGCTGACTTTGCCGACGTTATGGACACTGTTGTGAAGACGGTCAATTTGATTAAGAGTGTCTTGCTAACGCGCCGCTTTGCTGCGCTCTGCGACGCTACGGCACAGGGTCACAATGCGTTCCTGTACCATTCCGAGGTCAGATGGCTTTCTCGTGGATCAGTAATAGCACGTGTGTTTGAGTTACGCACAGCTATCCATGAGTTTCTAGCTGGTCAAAACCGCGTGGAGCTGGCTGCGCATTTTAATGACAATGTCTGGCTCACTAAACTGGCATATCTTGTGGATATTTTCTCAGAGTTGAACAAACTGAACAGTTCCATGCAGGGCCGTAATACACATGCCATTCAGCTGTATGACAAGATGGAAAGCTTTCTCAAGAAAACAACCAGATGGAGAGAGCGAATCAGGGAAGGTAAATTTTCTATGCTTTCATCAGTGGAGGAGTTGGCTGATTCTGCAGTGCTTTCGCCTGATGTGAAACGTGCAATTAATGGACACTTGGAGACACTCGAAAGCCAATTTGAGAAGTACTTTTCTGAGGCGGAGTCCTGGAGAAGGGACAAGGCATGGATACAGTTTCCATTCAAAGAAAAGGCATATGACAGCTCAAACTTGACAGCCTCTGAGGAAGATCAGCTGATAGAGCTGTCCACAGACAGTTCACACAAGAATGTGTAAGTCAAGGCCTCTCATTAAGTTCTGGATTCATTGCCAGAAAGACTTCCCCCAGCTCACTGCAAAAGCATTGCTGAGCCTTTTGCAACAACCTATCTTTATGAAAGTGGGTTTTCCTCCCTTACCTACCTGAAGAGCAAATACCGGTCCAGACTGCAGCCTGAGGATGACATGATGCTCTGCCTGACAACCTCCATCTCCCCCAAAATACACAAGCTGTGTGCTACCCACCAAGGCCAGTCTTCTCACTAAGGTAGGCCTATGTGTCATCCTGAAGCTAAATAAACCCAAATGTAAACCTCATCACTAATAATAATTATAATCAACAAAAATCATTTCAGAAACATAATAACTGACTACAAACAAGGTTAAAAGAGGTGAGAAATATGTTAATGTATGGCCAGGCTTAAAACGTAACACCTTTTTTTTTTTTTTTTCTGGGGGGTCCCTGGGCTGAAAAAGGTTAAAGACCCTGATCTAACAGATCGAGTCAGTTTTACTTTCATAACCCGGGCTGCAGTACCCGAAGCGCCGCCAGGAGGCCTTCTTTGGTTATGCAAGTTTACAATGGAATTGTGTAACTCCATGTAAATGTTTAGTTCTTACGCGCTCGCTGTGATACCATAGACGGTTAACGGCTACGTGCAGTATTTACGGATCAGTTGGCTTATACTAAATGCATCACAAGTACTGGATAAGTTCATTATATGACATTAACATTAAACTGTAACCTACAGTAATGTTGGGCTGGCTGCGTCAAAACAACGGAAGTTAGCGACTGGCTAGCTACGGAAACACCGCAATTTGTCTGTAAAATAAAAGCACCTTTCATCAAATATTAGGATTTAGAACTGCTTAAATAGCAAACACGGGCAAGGAATATAACACCTGAGTCGGTTGAGTAAGCACAAAAAGACATTGAAGCTTTAAAAGCCAATAATACAAAGTATTACGCGTTAATGTTACAGCGAGGATTTTATTGTGAAAGTATTGACAGGACGTTGAACTTCCATATCATTGCTAGTTACGCCCGATTATAAAATGATGATGACAATGTCAGCGTGTTGTTGAGTTTACACTACGTTAGACCGAACGACGCCGTCCCATCACTTGAAACTGCCTTTAAACGGCATTAAAGAAACAGAGTAACACGGTTTACTCTGGGACATCCTGAGCTGAATCGTAAAACTTAAAGGTTTCCGTGCACAGCTTTTAGAAGGCTGACTTTGCGCACAGTCACACTCACATTGGATCAAGCGACCGGCGCTTCCCATCACTGCCATCATGGTAAGCTGCTGTTTTCACAGGCCGATTCAAGTTTCTGTTCCCGCTGTAATGAAGGCTGGATACCGCTCTCAGTGGCTGGTTCCACGAGTATTCCACGCACTGAATGCGCTAACAGCCGGACTGGCTGGCTGTACTACAAAATCTGATAAAGTTCACCTCAACACTTCCGGTTTGTACTTCCACAATAAAACCACCGATGTGTGAACGAGGGATGATGCAACATTTCAGAGACAATTTGGGTTTATTATAATCCCACGGATTCATGAGTTGTTTAATTTATATTTTATTTATCCATTCATTATGTGTATTTTCTTTTTTCAGTTGTTATTTTTATTTAGCCTAATTTTCAAGTAGTATGTTCTACTGTTTCAATGAGTAGGCTATGTTCTCTATCTTAACTGAGCAATACAAGAAAAAACAAGATCTCTGCGAAACTTAGTTACTTCAAATGTAAAATCAAAACATGACTTAACAATAAAGACAGGATGTTGTCTATAATAATTGTCTAGATAAGAATTTACACAGAAAGATATACAGACAACCTTTTTAAGTTTGATTATGAATCTATGAGGATCCGCATAAAAAGTATTTAGAAATGTGTGCACAAAAACATTTACACATGCTCTTAATGTTGCAGGACTGAACGTGTATTCAAAGCCAATGCCATGGGTTGTACAGAGTAATGCACTTTAGTTACAATAGGTCTGTTACAGTTACAGTACACCTTTAGTGTAATGGTTGTTTTGACTGTTTATTTATTTTTTTTACTATATCTATTTTTTTATACATCTTATTGGAAATGGGAATAATTGCATGCTTTTATTGTGGAGACAATTTTGCCACATTTCCGATCTGAAGCTAGTTTACTCATGAGTTTACTCTGGTTTCCTTCACGCAGAGCAGTTATCTTAGTATGGCGTCACAGCTCCGTTTGTCTAAATCATAAGATAACCCCGCCCCCTCTAGTCACACCCACTTCCGAGAGAGAGAGAGAGAGAGAGAGAGAGAGAGAGAGAGAGAGTGTGTGTGTGTGCTTCTAAATTTGTGAGAACCCTGACACAATCCTAAACAATGTCATTCCAAAATGTCCTCACTTTTCAAATATGTCCTCACTCATGGTTAACTTGAATGGAATTATATTTTCAGTATGGCGTATAGCGTGTGTGCGTGAGCGTATGTGATTATCAGTTACCACAGACTGTATACTAACAGTCACTGTTTAACCGTTTCTGGTTCTGTAAAGAAGGAAAAAAGGAAGGAAGAGCATATCAGTGAGGAGAAAGAACTTAATACATGAGCATTTCCTCAATTTTCACATCCTCCTTCACATTATGTGGGCAAGAGTATGTGGACACCTCTGCCTACATATGTATAGCCATATCCTGTACATATATTCAGTACACTGTCAGTAGCTAGTGTTGTCTGGGGCCTCTTGTTTGTCCATATACTTCTGGCCAAGCAGTGTAACTTTGAATTCAAGCTGCTTCATGAAAATAAGATAAGAGATAAGATAAAACCTTTATTGTCATTAAAGGTGCTCTAAGCGATGTAATGCGTTTTTTAGGCTACAACATTTTTTATCACATACAGCAAACATCTCCTCACTATCCGCTAGCTGCCTGTCCCCTGAACACACTGTACAAAAAAAAAGTGGTCTCTGTAGACAGCAGGCTCCACAAACAGCAACAAAAACAAAATGTACCAACCTGAGGCTTGTACTGTTCAAGATCAGCATGCCCTGGATTTCTTTCAGTTACCCAGCTTCACTAAAGGGATCAACATTGAACAACAAATGATTTTATTGCAAATGTTAAATCGCAGAAGGAAAAGAAGACGTCAGCGAAGGTGGTCTGTACGACCAGTGAATGAAGATAGGCCAACGATGGGCGAATTTGCTACGGTTGTTCGGCCGCTGAGGGACTTGGACGAAGAAATGCACTTCATGTATTTTCGGATGTGGAAAGGTTGATTTGACGATCTTGCTCATCATTTAAAACCTTTAACCCTAACAACTGCGGTCCCGCATAAGCTGTGTCACGACGGTGGTTAACAACTAGTTCAGTCAACCCAGGGTTTCCCAATCCAGCGCTGCGCGCGTTCACATAAAAGAGGCGGTGTTTGCACAGCATGACCAATCACAAACATCTACCAGAGCCGCATATTTTATATAAGAAGAGCAAACTATAATTCTACATAAATATTGTTATGTACCTGTTGGTAATTGATTGCCCTCTACTGGTGAATGGGTTTATTACATGGAAAAGTACTGTAGGTGTAGTTCAGTGAGCGTTCTGACCCAATAAAATAACCTAACCGGCATTCATTATTATACAGTCCCTCCAGAAAAACGCGATTATGCGATCGCAGAATTCAATGCATAATCAGCCGAAGTCCGCATATTAATGCGGGGGCCGCATTTTTTCAAATACGCCGCACTTTCGCCGCATAAATTGCCGATTTCCGCGCAAAATATGTGGGGCTTGCATGATTTCATAATCCCCGCATTAAATAATAAAATGGCATAAATATTCCGCATATTCGATCGCATTTTTTAAAAAAACGTGCCGCATAATCAAGGATTTTTCCCCGCAACAATCACAAAAAAACTCCGCGTTTTTCTGGAGGGACTGAATTATAATGTCACGGATATAACAAATATGAAGAATACAGACATGGTTTTACAGGCAAAATGCAATACAGTCGCTGCTTCCTAAAACAGGGAGGAAAGCTGGCAAAAAAATAGCCAACGTTGTAAATGCGTGAATAACAACGCTAACCCTAATCCCTAAACCTAACCCTGAAAGTTAAGAAAACTTTCCATAGAAACCAAAACCTAACCAAAAACTAACGTTCCCCGAACGTTTTGTGTGTGGCGATTTGAGTTGAGTTGTGCATGCTTCACTTTGCAACGAGAAGCCTACAAGATGCTAACGGCGTGCTAAAACGTTTTTGAAATGACTGCTGGCTACAAGTTAGCAATCAAACATAACAAAGGCCTTCACTTGAATGGTGTTTTGAGCTAACGTTAGCAATCAAACAATCATAGATAGCTAAAACGTTTTTGAAATGATTTCCATCTTCTGTTATTGTTTGTAAAGAGAAAAGTTTATTATTTTATGGATTTCACACATTTCAGTAAGACATGTTATGCCGTCAACTCTGCGCAACTCAAATCGCCACTCGACTCACATCGCGCAGTGACAGTGTTATTAATATCTCTTCCCCATCAGTCCGGCACAAGATCTGACCATAATTACACTTGTGCTTTCCATAAACTGTCGTTGCTTTAGTCTGTTATTTCAGTTGCAACTCCGGCAGTGGTAAGCGATCGTGAGAGCAAATAAAAAATATAAAAACATAATTCAAACCGATGTGCACATTGGAAACACACGGCTCAAGAAGTTTACAAAGATACGTAATTCCCTCTACTAAAAATCTATACCTTTACTAAAAATACCCATCAGGGAATGTTAACGGGATTGTCGGTCTCTAAATGTTTTAACGTTTCTGAGCGCACCTCTCTCTCTCTCTCTCTCTCCAAGCTCCACCTGATCTTCTAAGAACGGTGACGCCATTATCAATGGTGTACTGATTGGTCAGTAGGTGGTGCTTTTACACTGGTTGATCTCTAATCTCCAACATAACCTGCTCCCGACCAGGTTAGGTGTTCAGCATAAGTTACCACGGCGATTGAACCCTGGGTTGAACCTGAAGTTACCTTGTTAACGCAAAATCTTGCTTCGTAGTATAGGCCCTGGGCACCGCGAAACATAAACAGTGTTCCAGGCAATAACCGACAAGAAGGATTTGGGGGTGGGGGGGTTTAGTGCGCGGAAGGGAGGGGGAGGGGGGAAGGGATGGGTTGAGGGAGGGGCGAGCTAGCCTCCGTTTGTTTGACAATACTTCGAACGTCAACAAGAAGTGAGTGACATCACCCAACATCACTTAGAGCACCTTTAAAAGGCCCATACAACTAATTGTGAGTGCCAGAACTGCAGGTGCATTAAATATAATAAACAAGATAGACAATAAATAGCTAAAATCAAGAATAATTTAAGACATAAAAACACTAACGACGGGACAGGAAAAATATTGCACATGGTGTATGATTACTGTAATATTATTGCGGGATGATAAAGGCAAGTTAATGGTTTGGATGTAGGTTGAGTGTTCTGATGGCCCGTGGAAAGCAACTGTTTTTCAATCAGTTCGTTCTGCTTTTAAATAATTGAAAACACTGAAGCAGCACTGTCCTATAAAACTGTCTGCTCAAATAAAACAGCATAATGACGTTGGCAAGCAGGAAAGAGTTGGTTACAAACTGGTGTGACCAGTTTTTGTAGAACTGAGCCCTGAAGCTTTTTCCTTCTTCCTTTTAAAATCACTTTACGAGAATGAAGCAGAGAGGAAAGAGGAACCAGGAACTGTATTTTAATTAAATTCAATTCAATTTTATTGATAGTGTCAAATCATAACAGGAGTTATCTCAGGATGCTTTTCCCCAAGAGCAAGCATTTGCTGTGACAGCAGCGAGGAAAAACTTCCTTTTTACAGGCAGAAACCTCGGACAGACCCTGACTTTTGGTTAGCGGCCCTCTGACGCTGCCGGTTAGGATACAGAAACACTGATCTGGTATAGCTATGTCTGTCTGTCTGTCTGCCTGTCTGCCCTCAGATACGCTTTTCTGGATGCTCGCTTACCCCCTTGGCTAATCGGAAAGCACTAACAAAGTGTAGGTCACAGCCATATCTTGGATTTTCAGAAATATAGGGGGATCAGTGAGCGGTCCCTCCCCAAATGGCATAGCCCTGGTCGGCCTATGACGTAGAGCCATCAAACACCTCTTTTTTTTCCTCGTCACGTTTGGAACTCTATCGGTAACGTTAACAGTGTGTGAGTCTAATGACGGAAAGCCAAAAAAGCAAAGGGAAAGGTGGCCAGTAGCGGTTGCTTTCTTAATCTATTTAAAATAATGTTGCAAGTGTTCTATGACGTTAGTATATATTTTTTTACATATGTGGCTAAGCTGCTGCCCCACTCTGCCCCTGGTTGTATTTTTAGAGAAAGTTGTTTCCAACAATCAGATTTCATGGAGCCGTTAGTGGAAGTGCAGTTTTACCATGGATGTATTAGAGTTTTACCCGTTTCAACACTCAGCTGCTGATTGGTTGCTGCTCGTGTGGGATGCTAGTAATCGCGTCGGGCTGGTGAAGAGGTTGAGAGTGAGGGAGACATGACCGAAGCACAGCAGCGTCTACCTGCGCGCAGAGTTTTTGAGAGGACACATGAGTAAACTGCGTGAGAGGGGTTATTATTGGACATTAATATGGATAATAGCACTGAATAGGTTTTTGTTTGCTCAAACGAAATAATTTTTTGCGAGTGTAAATTTCTGTTCAAAGTTAGCCTGTAGCTATTCCTGAGCTAAATATTTCATTGTTTGCTAGCTAGGTAAAAAGTCAGTCAGTTAGCCTGTAGCTATTCATGTGCTTTTGCAGAAGATTTATGGGAAGTTTACTTCAACATGCACTCACGGAATATTTCAGTATACAGATTATTCCAGAAGTTAATGTTTTTCACTTTCACACAACTTCTTTTTGCTGTTACATTGTGGTAAAAGTTATGTTAATAGTACTTTAAGGATAAGCCTTTTAAGGTTAAAAGAAAAAAGGCTAAATAAACAAAAATTAAAGTTGATTATAAAATTGAATACTCAGCAGGTGATGCGTTCTGGCATTAGCCACCACTCAAAGACAAGGTACTAATGATCTGAACATGGATGTGACATACGCAACCTGAAGAAAACCTTCAGACAATCATCTGTTTGAATGCCATTTATTTAAGTAGTTTATATTTTCAGATTAAAGGGCAGATACATAAACATGAGGCCCATGTTATATTACTACCTCTGATTTCTAGACCTAGAGGTTTATTTCAGATACATGAAAAGTGCACAAAAGCAGTTTTTTGTGATTTAAGTTTAAACCCATTAATGTGTTAAATTGTGATTATGTGGTTTTCCAAATGTCATACATTTTCAGTTTATCATTACAAATTCCTATAGACAATGTTAATAAAATAAACAGTAAGTTGAAAAAAACAACTGAATTTAAGGTGGAAAAAGCTATTATGCAGCATTTAAGACTACATTTGAGACATTTTTTCCAGGACTCGCAGAAAATTACAGGAAACTACAGTGTTTACTATTTGAAATCAGCCAACAAGCATGAGCAGAGGCAGAAATCATCTGATTCAGGTTTCAATTCAGAACAAACAAAAAGGAAGCTGTGAAGTTTGAGGCAGAGCACAGCAGGTGATATCTAACTGTCTGATATACTGGAGAATACATGTGTGTGTGTTCTGTGTGTGTGTTCAGGGTCGGCAGCGCTGGATGAATCGGGGGTACAGGCAGACGTCTCGGATGTGATGTCTGTTCAGCAGCCAAGTGAGGAAACGCTCCAGACCCAGACCGTAACCACCGTGAGGACACGTGCCATACTTCCTCTGAAACACAAACACACAGCAGCCTGTTAATACACACAAATGCTAAGACACAGTAAGAAAACAAGGCAAAGTTCTGGACAGAGTTGGAGAATCCACAGGTCAGCAGGGCCTTGTCTATGTCCCGCTGCTCCTCAAATTTAAACATTCACCACAGCTTTTACAAACAAGCTTCATATTTTCTGGTAACCAGTACTGCTCCTCTGTAAAGCCCCTTTCCCACCAAAAAAACCCCAACACCACCTAGGGCTGTCACGTTATCTTCGTGTCACTGCTGCTTTTTGTTTTCTTTTTCCCATCCTTGTTAGGCTTGTTCAGACTGCCAGCCCAAATCCATTCTATCCAAATTCTATCCAGATTGATTTTAGAAAGTCTGGACAGCAAGAAACAACATTAAAGGCAATTTTTGCTAATCCAAACCACATTTGGAGGTGGTTTGAAATGCGATTTCTATTCTGCACAAATCCACTTTTGGTAGTTTAACGGCGAAAAAAAGGGTCCGTGCGCCGGGCGCATGGTTCTAAAGGGTTGTACTTAGTGTCTTAATTAATCATAGGTGTGTTTTGGGCGTAACATGCAATCAACCAATCAGAGAGTCATCTCCCATTCCGTTTAAAAGCCAGGCGCGTTTGGACCTTGGCGCATTGCTGTTATGATGGAGGATTTGCTAAGCAGGAAGGAGAGATTTTCAAATTGTGTACGGCTGGCTATCAAACAGAAATGCTACTCCTTTCTGGGTCAAGATGCAACAAAGCAAAAAGAAAAACTCCGTTGTCAGTTACCTGGTCAGTGTACCAGTAGTATGGGGTCGGGTCGATTCCCTCCCTCTTGTATCCCTCCAGCAGCTCCTCAGCGTCCCAGATACGCATCGAGCCTCCGATGATCTCGCCAACATTTGGCATCAACAGGTCAACCTGCAGGACACACACACACACACACACACACACACACACACACACACACACACACACACACACACACACACACACGTTAGAAAATAACTTCATGGCTTCCTGCACCCAAAATCTGTCGTTACGTGGAGGATCAGTTTAAGGCCACAATTTCTGAAATCCCATCTTGGCTCCACACATCAGGTCTAAGTGTTACTCCATTTAGCTTAGAGCAATATATACTCTAAAACAGGGGTTTTCAAATTGAGTGAACGTGATCCTCCCCTTAGTAGGTAAGGACAGCCGAGCCCCCCCCTTGCCTAAAATCCTGTCCGCCTGCCCTAATCCACACACGCCTCTGCAGTAAATGCCATCTTTTGTGTGTTCCAGCCAATGATGAGTTTCAATGACTGATACAATCTAAAAGAAAAATGTAATATTGTATTTGAAGACATTTTATTTCCACAACTTTTTTAAAAGTGCATTCATAAATGATTCTTTGCAACAGCAAATCATTTCCAATTTCATGCAGGCCTGATTGAGGCTACTTTAAAATCAGCAGGCCTATCCACAAGTCAACAAAACATGCTTAACGTGTAATCGGCAAGTGAGATGGCTCCAACATTTGGCCTAATCATACCTGGCCTGGCAACCCAAAGGACAGGGTTCGTTTCCAGATTTGTGTGACATCTTATGATGGGGGGGTCTGGGGGACCACCCCCGAAAAATTTACAGCATTAAACACTTCATTTCCTGCATTTAGTTGAGTTTTTATGCACCTATTACTAACTTTTTCTGAATCAATGTATGCTGGAAATATCTTTATGTAAAGGGAAACATAGATTACTATCCAAATATAAAAACATAATGGAATATATTGCAATAAGGCTCTCAGGCATTCTGTATTACTTTCATCTATTTATTCTCCTTTGGATCTGAGTCAGCACACATGTAGCCTACAGGCATCTTTACTCCTCCCTCCTCTTTTGCATCTTTTGTTGGGGAAGTAAGCTCCTTAAATGTGCATATGACAATTATTCACCTCAGTGATACATTCATTCATTTTAATGAATTAATAAAGCCCTGGTCTGTAATATTTCAGATGTGTTTGAGCAAGATTTCTGCTCATGTCCAAAACTTAGTGCACATTCAAAATATAACTCATCTGCGTTCTGAGATTTGGAGTCGTGATATTTTGAGAAAAATAAAGTGATAATAGGCTATTACAAGAATACAGTCACTATATTTCAGAAAATAATCCACCTGCACCATTGTCTGCTGTGCAGTATGTGATTGCTCTGCTGACAGACACAGAGCCCCGTTTGAGACTCTGGTCTCTGAATGACACAAAGCTTAAGTTTAGTGAAGTGGCTGAACGCTGCTCTACATCGGAGGTGGAAAACAGAAACAACGGCAGCAATACACGGAGCTCAAACGCGACACATCTGCCGCAGCATGTCGACAGCAGAGCGCATCCATAAACCTGAAGCTACAGCTTTTTACAGCGAGAGTGGACAGTAAGCGACGTCCGGTTTCATATTTGTCAGTCAGCTTTTCAAAAAACATTCGGGGCTACACTCAAAACATTCGGGGCTGAAGCCCCGGAAAAATCAGCTGACGCTGCGTCGGTCAGCGGGAACAATAAGGCCGCACTTTTGATGCGCTGAGGTGTTGGATGCGAGGCTGCACTGCAGAGAGAAATAAACGCAAGTCGTCCTCCTCCACCTGCAGCCTTGATCTGTATTTGTTTTTAATACTCACACAAGTAGGTGGAGGTGAAGGGGATTAGGACTTTCACAGCCCTAGTGGAGATCTGGGGGAACTCGCTCTACACAGACAACCAGAAACGCGTGATCGGCATTTCTCACACACTGCGGCAGAGGTGCAGCCTCGGACCCCGACCAGGTGAAACCTAACTAACTCTGGATCATGTTTTCTACGTTTTTTTGCTGGGTCCCGTCTCCTCCCTTAATGCTGACTTCTGTTGACTTGGGACAAGGAAACGATGCATTTCAAAGCTAATACACGCACGTACAATAACCGATATCAATAGTGCTGCATACGGTTATTTTTTCTTTGCACGTCGCGCCTCCCCTGCGGCTCTTTGGCGCCCCCCAGGGGAGGCGCGCCTCACCTATTGAAAACCGCTGCTCTAAAACAATAGGAATGTTTCAAGTGTCAGAGATTTTGCTGTACAGTTTGCACCTATCCCTGAAATATCTCTAGTTGTTTTAGACCATTGCAGCTAGGGGTGGAACGGTACACAGAAGTCACGGTTCGGTTCACACCTCGGTTCAGACGTCACGGTTCGGTTCAGTACAATGGAGGGAAAAGCAAAACAAAAATGCAGAAGGCAATTTTTTTTATTGTGCATGTCTCAGGCTGTACCACCTAGTGTCATACAGTCTCACCCCTGAGCTAGCTGCAACAGCCTGAAGTATGTAAAGTAAGATGTTAACAGTAAACAATAAGTACCCACATCATCTCCAGACTCCATCTGGAACTTGTAAATAAAATAAGACAATCAGCTATAAAACTGAAAATACAGCATCTCTTATTTATGAAAGTGAAAATTACATAGAATAATAACAAACATATGTGGACGGGATGGCATGTTGTAACGTGGTTTGAGTACATACAGCAACTACAAATAAATACGGGCGCATTGAAGATGACATGTAAATTCCGACTGCTTCAGTAATTTTTTTTGGCCCTATTTGTATGTGTATCTAAATGCTGGTTAAGCACTGTAGGAAGGAGAAGTTGGACAGTTTCTTTTGTCTCGTTCCAGTGATTGGCACATCTGGGTGATGGTGTTGGATGTGCGTTAGCAGTGTTTCCCCTAGGATTTTTTTTAGCCGTGGTGGCAGGTATGTCACACCCCCCCACCCCCCCCCCCCCCCCCCCCCACCCCCGGAGAGAGACACACACACACACACGACACTCCAAGGCCGGACTTTCAAATAAAGAAAATTATCGTTCAAAATGGTCTTTCTTACTGAATTAATGCTATTTTTTTACAGTACATTAGTGTGAGCAAACTCCTCAAAAACATGGACTCCATAATGATAACTGGCTCTTTAACTAGAAAAATATCTCAGACTAGGAGGCAGTTCACTGAGTGATTGTTAAAGTCTGTGATTGGAAATATGGTTGTAGTAGGCTATGCAGGAAAATGCTTGCAGAAAGAAAGGCTGTTGTCACGTACAGTCAAAGAGGCTGAAGGGAAAGTTTACGTGGAAAAGCCGCTTTAATGATGAATGGACTGATAAGCAGGCTACCATTCATACTGTATGCCTCATTTGCAATGAAATGATGCTGTTGCAAAATAATACAACCAGCATCATCATCAAGAATGAAGAACGCAAAGGTAACGATCGTGTCATTCACGTGCATATTAAGTAGCCACATGTATCTGTTTTGGTCTTATAATACATCCATAGATTTACCTCCAGGAGAGAGGACAATTCGCTCAGCCAGCAGTTCAGTTTATAAGAATTTGTCCAAATTTCTAGATTCCCGCCAAGCTAAGCTAAGACTACAACCGACAGCTTTATTTGTTTGATCTTGTTGGTAGAAATGAGCAGAGTAGAGCTGTGTTTGGTAAAACAGCGCGGTGGACGAGAGCAGATTAAAATATCTCTTCCTACATGTTTACGTCGGTCTATACAGGTGAGTGCATTGATAAGTATTGACTTTTTACTCAT
>CM042442.1:5486047-5548547 GCA_023631565.1 Gymnocephalus cernua | reverse complement strand
CAGTATTACTGCATGTCTGTCCTCCTGACTGTTGCAGAATATTATTATTTGACCAAGTGACAACGGAAGAAGATAGTAGTTTCTAAAACAAACTATCTAGGTCTTAGCAGAAACAGATCCAAGTCCATCTTTTCAGTAAAGATATTAAATTTACATTGATAATTAAAAAAAAAATCAATCAAGCGTTGCATAACGGAAAAAAATGGAAGGTGTTGGCTTCTTCTGTAGAAGAACAATAAAATATCTTGAACTATCTGTGTGTTTCTCCTCTGAGATGGAAACCAGACTATTCTTACTTCTTAAATGTCATGTGAACAATACTGTTTTCCATAATGGTAGGGGATTAGAGAAACCTCATTTCCTAGATAGATTTCATGCCATGTATCCGCATTACCAAGTTTCTCATCCGCTTTTTACATGTTTTACATATGTGCAGGTCAAAGACAACGATAGGGAAAGTATCTCTGTGCCAGCAGAGCGCAGTGCTGAAACTTGCAGAACTAAAATACGCTGTTAGGTCAGGTAAGTATTTACAAAAATCTCATTAACCTGTTGCATGTACAAACCCCAATTCCAATGAAGTTGGGACGTTGTGTAAAACGTAAATACAAACAGAATACAATGATTTGCAAAACCTTTCCAACCTATATTTAATTGAATACATTACAAAGCAAGGTGATGTAACACAGTGGTTAACATGCCCCTGGCTAGGGATGGGCATGATTAATCGACGATCGACGATTGATCATTAAGAATTTTGTCGATCACGTTAATTTGTCATCGATTAAACTAATGCAGGTTGCGTTGTGTAGTGTGATTGCAGCAATGAAGTGATTTCCAGTGTGGCAGCAGCAATTAAACATTTTACCACCCGGGGGCGCCATAGGCTGCTCAGTTACCTGCAGTTTCTGCTTTGATTCAAAGTAAACATGAAGAGGTCACGGTGAAGTGTGGCGTGGGACCATTTTGATTTAAAAAACGACTTAGTTCACTGCAAACACTGTTACGCCGTGTATAAGTACAACACGGCCACGACTCAAATGATGTACCACTTAAAGTGCATCCGACCCCGGTTAATGTCGGTGGCGGTGCGTCGTGCTCTCAGTCTCAACCTAGCATCAACTCGGCGTTAGCACGGAGGAGCTGCGATGCACAACGAGCAGAGAAAATGACCCGAGGGATCTGCACGTTCATTGAGATGGATATTGGAACCAGCATGTCACATTCTGTCATGACGTACCATCACCAGACTGGTAGAAACTCACTACGAAGAACGGAATAAGGTTCCCCGGGCCGGGCTGGCCAAGTTAGCGCGGAGGTCCTGCATCCCGGCCGGCGGATGTGTTCGGCGGCTGGACTGACGGTCACCAGGTAGCGGTCGCGTCTGACCCCAGATCATGTCAACCTGCTTATTTTTCTCAACAAAAACCAGTAGACTGGTGCAGAAGTTGTATGTGAGTTACTGGTTATTTTATATTAGGCTTTGTCCGTGCCTTGGATAGTTTTGAGTTACATTTTGACAAAAACTGTCAGATCTAAGTATTATTATGTTTTTGGTTAAGTGTTATTTAACATGATTCTTTTTATTTATTATTTTGGAACAAACGAGGGTCTCTGTTTAAGAAGGCCGGTTCAGCCTAACCTCCAGTTTAACTGCCACAAGTTGTTCTTCTTGTAATTAAGATCTCATCGAGGAAATACACGCTGTATTGTTGTATTTTCATTGCGTTTTTAATTTATAAAAAGTTAAATAATTAATTTTAATATAAAAATATTAATGATTAATCGATAATTGATCATTAATTCTCCCAACGATCGACGACGAAAATTTAATCGAATGCCCATCCCTACCACTGGCCCAGCTTTTTTATTTTTTGGGGGGCTTT
Organism: Gymnocephalus cernua; assembly: GCA_023631565.1. Classification (NCBI taxonomy): domain Eukaryota; kingdom Metazoa; phylum Chordata; class Actinopteri; order Perciformes; family Percidae; genus Gymnocephalus; species Gymnocephalus cernua. The sequence continues at coordinate 5,546,661 of CM042442.1, read as the reverse complement.
TCCGCCTTTAATTTTTGACAGGACAGCTAGGTGAGAAAGGGGAGAGAGGGGTAAGACATGCAGGAAATTTGTCCCAGGTCGAATTGGAACTAGGCCTGCACGATCGTTATAAAATCGCGATCTCGATTCACACCTGTTCACGATTTTATTTTTAAATTAAATGATTAATTTATTGAAAGCATTTGACATTGACATTAACATGTTTTAATGATGTAAAGACATGTTCAAGGAGTTCAGATAGAGCCTGTATCAGGGCCATATTTAGTTCAGTGTGTTATCACTATTTTTGGTAGCCTACTGTTTATTCATTGAAGCCTCTATGTTTACAGGCTTGTGGTGATGCACAATGTGCTATAGGTGCCAAAAAAAAGTTTGGTACTGCCAATTTGTTTTGTTTTGTCATGGTTCATGTGTGCAATAAACATTATACTTCATGAGAAAAAAAAAAATCGGGGCAGAGAGTCATGATATCAATTCTAAGCTAAATAATCGATTCGAGGAAAAATATGAATCACGAACCCTGGACCTCTACGTCGAGGCATAAACCTCTCAGTATATGTACGCCTGCTCTACCACCGAACAAACCCGGCAAACTGTCCCAGCGTTTTTGGAAGGTGTTGCAGGCATCAAATTCAAAATGAGTGAATATTTGCACACAAAAAAAGGTTTATCAGTATGAGCATTAAATATCTTGACTTTGTAGTGTATTCAACTGAATATAGGTTGAAAAGGATTTGGAAATCATTGTATTCTGTTTTTCATTTACGTTTCACACAACGTCCCAACTTCATTGGAATTGGGGTTTGTATATGTGGATCTTACAGTGACTAGGTTGATACAGTTCATGTAAATAGGTTGTCCGTTCCACCAGTTCCTGCTGGCTTCTTTTTTTGCATGCATGTACACACACTGCAGGTTCTGTCTGTTAAGCAGCAGGCGTGTTTACCTGTTTCCCCTCAGGAACAGGAGTGACAGTCCCGTACAGAGCTACAGTACTCTCTGTGGACAGCACCAAGCCATTGTAGCACTGGCACTGAAGTCAAGAAGGAGAAAAACAAGTCAGTGTTAGCATCAGAGGTAAGAATACAGTATGACCGTTAACTTGTATTTCCATCATAATCACGATCAATATTCAACTTGAAAAATGGACCTTGAACTTGTGTGACACTGATAATTTGTTTGAAGTGCTTACTAAATTTGAAAAATCAAACATGTTCGTTTTGAGCACGCTCTGATGAAAAGCTTTATTTTGCCTTATTTTGATTTCAACATTTGTATAAGTAAATCCAGTTTGAGGCTTATAAGATTATGTGTTTGTCATCCACTTATACTGAGTGACAAACACAACCTCAAGTGTGGTGTGTGGTAGTGATCTCATCAACATTTAAAGGCAAGTTATGTACATACAAAATATATCTATGTATCTATTTATCTAAATTAATTTATTCTCCTGTCAGTTGTTTTTGGTCACATCGCATTCTTGATTTCAAGTTAATTCCATTTCCATCCATCCATCCATCCATCCATCCATCCATCCATCCATCGTCGTCCGCTTATCCGTGGTCGGGTCGCGGGGGGAGCAGCTCCAGCAGGGGACCCCAAACTTCCCTTTCCCGAGACACATTAACCAGCTCTGACTGGGGGATCCCAAGGCGTTCCCAGGCCAGGTTGGAGATGTAATCCCTCCACCTAGTCCTGGGTCTTCCCCGAGGCCTCCTCCCAGCTGGACGTGCCTGGAACACCTCCCTAGGGAGGCGCCCAGGGGGCATCCTTACCAGATGCCCGAACCACCTCAACTGGCTCCTTTCGACGTGAAGGAGCAGCGGCTCTACTCCGAGCTCCTCACGGATGACTGAGCTTCTCACCCTATCTCTAAGGGAGACGCCAGCCACCCTCCTGAGGAAACCCATTTCGGCCGCTTGTACCCTGGATCTCGTTCTTTCGGTCATGACCCAACCTTCATGACCATAGGTGAGGGTAGGAACGAAATTCCATTTCCGAATAACTAAATTATTTAAAAACCTAGCTTTGTTACAGTTGTCTTTCTGTAAATAATAATGCCTTGGAAATTAAAAAAATGCATACTTTTAGAAGATAATTGATCTCAGCTTCAATTATTATACAACATAAACAAAGACAAACGATGAAACACTATAAAGAGGGTAAAATGGTGAAGTTATAAAGCTGTACCAGTAGATCAGACAGGACACACTGGAGGAAACCAGTTCCGTCTCTCAGCACGATGAACATCAGGTTCTTCCCTGTAGGAGACAGAAAATATACAGTGAACAAAGATATGAGTCAAACACTGTCAATGAAATTTAAAAGTATGAGACATTCTGAACTTAAGTGTGCCCCTTTCTGCTCTGAAGCCAAAGACAGAAACAAATTTACCACACAAACATCTCCTAGCTCAGCTGTTAGATTCCTTTTTAAATGGAACGTCAGGTCTTAATAAACAGTTATATTTGTTTTCATGTGCCAGGCTCCTCACCCTGTCTCCTGAGGCGATGAACCCATCCAAACACCTTGACTCTCTGCCCTCTCTTGGCCTCCAGATGATGGATTTTAACCTGCGAACATAGTTAAGACTTATGTCATTAGCACAATAGGGCACAACTATATTTGGGGTTGGGTACTTTTTTGGTAATATTTTCTTATTCTTTGCTCAGACAGCTCCTGATTAAAAACTAGATGCTGCAAATTTTAGACACTCGTGTTGCTTGTGTTTAGACAACATTGAACACTAAGACAAGCCCACCCTTGTTTTAAAAATGACCTACTTGGCTCCTTGTAGCTCAAGACAATTGAACAAATTAGGAAAGAAATGTCTCCAATCCTATGCAAAATACAAAGTTGATTACATGACCAATATGTCAACAGGTATTATGGCTCCATCCAGTGTTTCCCCTATGTTGATTGGCAAGTGGCGCACCGCCACAGTTAAATTTCTGCCGCCACGACGCCACGGTATCAATGTTGATTGTCGGAGAATAGCGCGGACACACGCTTCACAGGTAGAACACAAACCCAGCCCCCCCGTCTCTATTCACATGCCGGGATTCTTGCCTGCGCGCCACACACACAGCTAAGCCGAGATGTGTGTAAGTAAGCTACAATGAAACCTTCGTGAGTAAAAAGTCAATACTTATCAATGCACTCACCTGTATAGACCGGCATAAACATGTAGAAAGTGATATTTCAATCTGCTCTGTCTGCTCAGTCCACCACGCTGTTTTAGGCAAACAGCTCTACTCTGCATATAGCAAATTTTTACCAACAAGCTAAAACAAATAAAGCTGTTTGTTGTAGTTTTAGCTTAGCTTGGCGGGAATCTAGAAATTTGGACAAATTCTTAAAAACTCAACTGCTGGCTGAGCGAACCGTCCTCTCTCCTGGAGCGGTAAAGCTATGGATGTATTATAAGACCAAAACAGATACATGTGGCTACTTAATATGCACGTGAATGACGCGATCGTTACCTTCGCGTTCTTCATTCTTGATGATGATGATTGTATTATTTTGCAACAGCATCATTTCATTGCAAATGAGGCATACAGTATGAATGGTAGCCTGCTCATCAGTCCATTCATCATTAAAGCGGCTTTTCCACGTCAACTTTCCCTTCAGCCTCTTTGACTGTGACATTTTTACCTGACAACAGCCTTTCTTTCTGCAAGCATTTTCCTGCATACTACAACCATGTTTCCAATCACAGACTTTAACAATCACTCAGTGAACTGCCTCCGAGTCTCTAGTTAAAGAGTCAGTTATCATTATGGAGTCCATGTTTTTGAGGAGTTTGCTCACACTAATGTACTGTATATAAAAAAAATAGCATTCCTTCAGTAAGAAAGTGAAGATTTTGAACGAGAATAGGCAATTTAGGTATACATTAATTTTATTTTCTTTATTTTAAAGTCTGGCCTTAGAGTGTCTGCTTGGGTGGCATCAATGTAATGGAATCAATCAATCAATGTAGAAAAACACATTTCTAAATTCGTTATATTTATAATATAATGAAAAACATACTATATAATTTTATTTATATAGGATTGTGATGTTTACTGCAACTTCAGTAATGTCTTCCAAAAGGACAAAACGCAGCTCTGTCATAGGTGTGGAACGGTACATGTATTGGTATTGAACTGAAACGGTACATTAATTAATGTAATGCGGAACTACTGTTAGATACGCGCTTCTTTAGGGACACGGACACCTAATCTGTAGCCCCCCTTAGCTCTGAACCTCCCGAGCTCCGCCTACATGTCGAGTCGGTCCAGTCAGAGCCGATAGTCTTTCTCTATCACTCTGGGTCCAGTGAGTCCACACTTACAATTGTAAAAGAGAGTATTATATTTAGAACATATTCAAGCGCGAATGAGAACCGTTTGGAGGGGGATGCCAGGTTGTGCAAAGATATTCGAATGTCAAATTTTCAAATCAAATAGCAACCCACCGAACGAATATTCGGATTCAGCCCTAGTCGGCTGTTCAGCAGTTGTCGGGTATGTGAGTGGAAATACATCTAACATGCTAACGCACATCCATCGCCATCACCCAGATGTTGCAATCACTGGAACGAGACAAAAGAAACTGTCCAACTTCTCCCTTCTCGGGCCACGGAAAGCTATCTCACGGTGACTGCTCATTTTATTGACTGAGTGGGAAATGAAAGCGTCAGTTCTACAGACCCCTGTGTGAGCAGCACACAAGCACTCACCTAGCTGAGAAGCTACAGGAGGTCGTGGCCAGTTGACAAAGGTATGCCTGAAGGTCTCGCCTAAGTAGAATTTCTTTTTAATTATTATTATTATTATTATTATTATTATTATTATTATTATTCTACGTAATTTGCACTTTCATAAAAAAAGAGATGCTGTATTTTTAGTTTTATACCCGATTCTTATTTACTGTTTACATCTTACTTTATGCACTTCAGGCTGTCTCTCAGGGGAGAGACTGTATGACACTAGGTGATACAGCTTGAGACATGCACAATAAAAAAAATTGCCTTCTGCATTTTTGTTTTGCTTTCCCCTCCATTGTACCAAACTGAACCGAACCGTGACGTCTGAACCGAGGTATGAACCAAACCGTGACTTTTGTGTACCGTTCTACCCACAATAAGCATGTGGTTGTTGTTACACATTCTGTCCACTAGAGGGACTCCTAACATCAGCCTGGCCTTGAAGGGGATCTACGTCACGGCCATAGACTGTATATCAGTCCCTCCAGAAAAACGCGGAGTTTTTTTGTGATTGTTGCGGGCAAAAATCCTTGATTATGCGGCACGTTTTCTTAAGAAATGCGATGGAATATGTGGGATATTTATGCCATTTTATGCGATGAAAATGCGGGAACTTGCAAAAATTGCGGGAACTTGCGGGAACTTGCAAAAACTGCGGTTTGATGAAAAAGAGAAAAGAAGTGATTCCCCCAACACCGTGTTCTCAGTAGTTGAAATTACGTCACTTCATAACGTTCCCATGGCAACAGGGGGAAATGGCTGCTCTTGTGTGAAGTAAAACGCAACATTTTTCAACTTTCTGCTGAGATATATGTGACTTTTTTGCAACGAATTTATGCGGCGAAAGTGCGGCGTATTTGAAAAAATGCGGCCCCCGCATTAATATGCGGACTTTGGCTGATTATGCATTGAATTCTGCGATCGCATAATCGCGTTTTTCTGGAGGGACTGGTATATTATTAATGGACAGCCCATCCAGTTCGGCGAAGTGATGCAAATGCGTTAGTGCCTTAAACCTGCATTCTATCCGATTTCCAGCAGGGGGCGACACGTGCGGTTGCAAAAGGAGGTCAGTTTCTGTAGAAGTCTATGAGAAAGTGACCCACTTCTCACTTGATTTATTACCTCAGTAAACATTTTCATAATGAGTTTATGGTCTCAATCACTAGTTTCAAGTCTTCTGCAATACAGAATTATGTTAATTTTTTGAATTATGGTCTCCTTGATTTTAAAATCAGCGGTAAAGCGGCAGGGTGTTTTAGGGCGTGGCTATGATGTGATTGCCAGTGAAAGTGTGCAACGTAACGTGGCTCCTCCCTCACTCCTCCCTCTCGTCTAAAATCGTCACATCCGCAACCAGGATGGCTGCGCCCGTAACGGCAAACTCAATGACTCATAGCCGATCTCCACACACGATTGATGATTGTTGTTGTTTGCGCACAGTGATTCAGTCTATATAACGGTTAAATACTTATGACCACATTCATAACCACATTCATAAACTATGTTTTGTTATCAAGCATTCATTAATTGTCTATACACTAGTTACAAATGCTTTAAATGTGGAGTTGTGATTAATGACAAATACGGTGATAAACACTTAGAATGAAGTTTCAAATAAAGTGTAACTACAAAAAGTCATTAAATGAAAGGTTTTACCAGTTATACCAACATCCAATGAGTACATTAGATACAGACACGGATAAAATGGTAGAAATTGTGTAACCGTTTCAGGCTTAGGCAGGCTGGGGTCGTTCTCAATGATTATCTTCTTGGCTTCTTCCAAATTCTTCTCTCTCCTGTCGGTGTCCTCTGCCTGCCACAACAGACATGGAGCAAACATTTAAAAACGCTGCATCTGCTTCTTGATCGTACAGACATATAAATCATAGCTCATTGCTCTCGCAGGAGATGTGAAGCAAACACACCTCCTTCTTTTCTTTGGAATCACACTTTATCTGCTCGCGGTTAAAGGCCTTCTTTGCGTTCTTCATCTGCGTCTTAGAGATCACGGCCCAACGCTGAGGAAGAGACAGAGGAGAAACACTAATGAACAGACTAAGAAAAAGAAATTAAAGCAACACAAAGCGTGTCAGTTTTTTATTCTTGGGCATCCAGAGATAGTGGATTACACATCAACGTTTTTTTTTAAATTTTAAAAAGGGGACATACCCCTTTTGTTGTGTTTGTGCACATACATGTGGGTATCAGGAGTGCCTACCAACCCACAAACTTAAAAAAGGTATAATGGAGGATTTTCCCGAATTTTAGAAAAGAACCACCCTCTCCACTTTTTGAAAAAAAATGCACATGCGCAACACCCTACCTGCTCCCGAGAGGGAACGCCTATTAAACGTGTGCACGAGAGAGCGTGCACGAGCCTAGTTCTCCTCGTGCACGCTCTGTTTACAAGTTGCTGTCGGCATGGCTCTACAAGCCACCGGTAAGTGGAAATCTATTTACGACAAGCATCTCTATAGCTAACTTTAGCATGCTACAGGCCAAAGTGGTCGGAGGCTTTTATATAGCCTACTGTCTATGGTCGGGCGCCGTGGCCCTCTGCTCGCTGACCTGTCACGGCCTTTTATATACTCTCTTTGGTCACGGCACGTACGACGGCCTTACGTAAACATATCCCAGAATGATTGACAACTAGGAGGACCAATAGTTTTGATGATCCACCCGGAAAAAGAAAATCCTCCACTATACCTTTAATAAAACAACAAAAATAAGACAACTCAGTCAGTTATTTGTGGGCTGCCAAGACCTGATTCTGCAGGTTTTTACTGCAGTCAAACACTGGTGCAGCTGAACAGTGACAAAAACCTTCGGCAGTGAATTAGTGATAACAGACGCTGCCACTCTGGTTGGAATAAAGCCTGCAAAGTCCAAACAGTGAAGAAAACAGTAAAGTGAGGATTTTTTTTACCCCATCTAAAACCAAATAGAATATTTTCCTGTGTATATAGTATGCTGATATGATAAAGGTTTAAAGTGAAAATAAGGATTTTTTTTAAACCAACCTCTCCCTCCTCCTGTGATTCTACGTAGATGGTCGGAAACGGCTCCTTCCCAGCGAACATCAGAGCCTGTGAGGATTTGTTCACAAACACAGTGAGATGCTGACAGACAAATTAGTGCAATTGGATCAACCAGTGAGGCAACATACATGAGCGTTTACCTTGAGAGGAGTTTTGAAGGGTTTCTGCTGCGAGCCGTCCCCATCCTGGTCACAGCCACATTTGTCCGACACATAAAGCTCACCTGTGAAGCAGAGGCAGAGTGAGACGCAGAACCTTCAGTAGGAACCGTTGATTATGGTCACAGACTGACTAACACATTTTCTTTTCTATTTCTTATACTTCATGTATATTTTTTCTCCTATGTCTACTTAATGTGTATTTGTGTTATTCTGATGTGTAATTTTTTTTTCTTTTGAGCTGCTGTAGCACAAGAATTTCCCCAGTGTGGGATTAAAAAAAAGTCTATCTTATCTTACATTGTTGGTTTTGCGTGACATGTCTTAAAAAAATGCATCAAAATATAATATCACCAGGCTTATATTGTACAATACAATGTAATTTATACACATTTTCCAGGGTGAAAGTTCTAGCTGGTGACTTTTGGTTTTGCTGAAATGACAACTGTTAGTTGTTAAAGTAATCAGATGTAGCTCATTACCATCAATTCCATGAGTTAGCCGTCACACACACAATGAAACACATGGTTGATGTCAGGTTGGTGTGCTCTCTAAAGTGTTTTTTACAGTTCTGCGGAGGCTCCATGCAGAGCTTTCGCTGTAGCCTACGCCGTGGCCTGATGTTTTATACTTGTGCGCTGGTGTGTGCGTCCAGCCGGCATGTGTGTGTGTGTGTGGAGAGTGTGTTTTAGAGCGAAGAGGAAGTGAGAGAGTGACGCCGATTAGCTCCGGAGCTAGTAGCGACTGTAGAGTCATAGTGAGAGAAACAAAATGTCTCCCCTGTGCTTTCTGACCACGGTGGGAAACCTGGAGCAGGAGAAGTTAACCCTCTAGCAACGCTACCAAGCCACGGACGAGAGACGTGCGTCTATGCGTAGTTTACGTTTTTCGAGTGATGCACGTCAGGCTACGGCGTCGATTCTACGCACGAGTATAAATTACCCGTGGCTCAGCTTTAAGTCAAAAACTCTAAAGACCCTGTCGCTGCGCGATGTGAGTCTCAACACGATCTGAGTCGCGTCGATTTGCGCATGCTCAGATTTAAACAATTTACGGCATAACGACAATAACAGAAGATGGGAACAGCAATAATCGAAGATATAGAAGGTGGAAATCATTTGAAAAACGTTTTAGTTATCAAATGATATCTATAATTGTTTGATTGCTAACGTTAGCTCAAAACGCCATTCAAATAACAGCCGTTGTTGTGTTTGATTGCCAACTTGTAGCCAACAGTGAACCAACTTGGTCATGTAGCTCCATGTTCACTGACTTTTTTTATTTTTTATTAACTGACGTGAGGGATCATGCCGTGAACATGTGATGTGTTACGCTAAATAATACATTACTGCCATTTCCATCTTCCATATCTTCGATTATTGCTGTTCCCATCTTCCATTATTGTCGTTATGCCGTAAATCTGAGCATGCGCAACTCGACGCGACTCAGATCGTGTTGAGGACTCAGATCGCGCAGTGACAGACCCCCCTGCTCAAAGTGGCAAGACGAGTGAAAGAGAACCGATGCTCCCTGAGACAGCAACGCCCAGAAACTTCGGTAAAGTTAGAAAGACATTCACAGATTCGAACTTCCGGGATCAATTACACTGTAGCGAAATGTTATTAAATCACAAACGACGCATCTTTCGTACCGTAGTAAGGTTAACAACGAGCTACAAAGTCATTAGGCTCGTTCGAGATGAACTGCGCCTCGCCTGTAAAGTAGACGAGAGCAGGCGGCAGCAGCGGGGGGCGGTGACAAAAGTCCGCTGTGAAGTCGGACAGTTTCCAGCCGATTCCAGCAGCCTGCAGGCTGAACAGGAAGTCACAGAAACACTGTGGTCCGATTCTGATTTAATAAAGTGTTATCAGACCCAAATATCAGCTTGTAAACAGTCTCCAGTTGTTTTTATTATGACAGAGTAGCTGTCAACATGCTCTACATGTGATATGTTGCTGATTTTAATAACCAACAGACTGTAGATGATCTAATCTGATCAGGTTTAGTCTCTCTGACTTCTAAACATAACTGTCAGCCACACAACATGTTGAAATGTTTATGTTTATGAATGTTTAGAAATGAAATGTTTTAAATATTCACCAAAAAAACAAAAATAAATTGTCTCATTCTGATTGCTGTAGTAGTTGCCAATTGTGGGCTGTCACTTACTTCATGTGGATTTTTGCTGATATCTTGCATGATGGTAAAACAGTTGGAAATTAAAAGTTTAAAACATTCACAAAAATTTGATAAAAACACATTTCGTCATTCTGATCAGTCGCCCAGAAAACTATTTCCAGTAAATCAGCCACTGTTTTGCTGAATGATGAGTACATTTTGAACTTCTGCCTCCTGAAGAAATATTGATGGATACACATTTTCAAAGAGCTTAGTCATCTGCAGCTTTAGCAAACCAACTTCATGTTTCCTCCATTTCCTTTAGTACGGTACAGTCTGAGCTTTAAGGAGGAAGTTACTAACAGCCACCAGACTGTTTGCTTGGTACAGACTCAGAGACATAAGAATAACGTTAGATGAAATGTGTTAAGAATAGCATACAGACTATTCTGGCCTTACATGTGGTGACACGTGGCGCTTAAAGACGAAACAGAAAGCATCACAAATTAGTGAAACATCGTCATTGCTGACTTTTTTTTTATTTTGACATCGTTGACTAAAAGACAGTAAAATTACAAAGCAAAAATTACAACGGGTTAACTGAATGACGCAGCCCCTTAGCTGCTGCACAGACAACTGACAGCTGTCATTGGTTAAATATTTAGCTTACAGTTCACTCTATCAGGCTCATTTTTTTATCTTTAATCGGCATCGCAGGTTAACTTAGCGCTAAGTGACTGTGTAAACCGTACGTATAAACGTATATCGAATCAGAGACCTACAGAATCAGAAATTAGCGTTATCTTAAATGCTAACTGCTTGCACCACTTCAACTGATGCAATATGCTAGACACACGTTTATCTGGGAGTTGGCTCACTAGCTTGCTTGCTCGGGTTAGCTAGCTTTTTCTTTCTTACCCACTGAGACCTGTTCCACACCTTTCGTTATCTCCGTCGCCATGTCTGACCAGGTGAGACAATCCGCTGAGATGTGGAAACTAAAGAATATTTATTCAAAAAAATGGAAATGAAACGCCGGAATCTACTGTAGGTGGTGTCTATTGCGCTCTGATTCAGCTGCGGAAAATGCAACTTTACATCAGCCCAGACGCAGCTCGGGGGAATCGAGGGAAGGCTTTCGGCACAGTTCACTGATTGGCGAGCGTGTAAACGTCACTTCCATAACAGCAAATCCAATCGGTGGGGGTTCGTGTCAGTTAACCATAAAGACTGTCATTGGTTACATCATAGGCAAGAGGATGGACCTTTTTCACGGCAGACATGTTGACATGCCATAGAGGAAAAGCACAGTTGTATTCAAAACCATTAATGATGGCTGCTTTCCACTTAGGAGAGGCCCTGGTATTCTGCATGCTGACTCACTGAAACCTACTGTGACATTTAATGGAATTGAGACACCATTAAGGTTATCGATTTCAGCTGTGCTTTTCCTACTACGACAAGTCAAAATGTCTGCTGTGAAAAAGGTCCATTAGGGCCACATGTGAAAAATGTATTGGAATTCTGAGTTTAAAGTCAGAATTCAGACTTTTTTGTTAGAAGTCAATTTTTTTTTTTTTAAGTTACAATTTTTTTTCGCTAAAACAGATTTATGTCATGTGCTGGTTGTACAGAGGATTAGGGCCAAAAGTCAGAATTCTGACTTTACAGAGAGCCGAAGTCACGGCCCTTCCTGTGGACCTCATGGGACCTATCTTTCGAAACAATATGAACAGTAGTGACCGGGGAGAGGCAAATTATGTTTTGATCCTGTTTGAATTGAGCCATGGATTACAAATATGATGTTCGTCAATTTTAAAAGATAATTTTTCAACTGAAGAAAGTCTCAGTTAGCCGTAGGTTTGTCATATGACCACTTAGTTTTGTGTGAAACTGCTCAGTGAACTACATCTCTCGTCTCGCACAATTTACGTCACCTAGCTTGATGCTCAACTTGTTCACTAGCTAGATAGCTTAGCTCTGTTCCACAACACATGTAACGTTATCTTACGTGATATGATGTGTTTTATCCAGTGAAGTGTTTTCAGATAAGCAAAACAACAAGCAAGATCCTCTGCTCATTTGAGTAACGTTACGTCCCCGGTACGATACACACAGACATCGTAGCTTCAGCGAGACATCATCCATGCAACATTGAAGTGTGTAGTCTTTATAATTACATATTTTCACAGTCTTATACTTCAACAGTTTAACAATAAACAATAAACTGAGACTTTCTTCGGTTGAAAAAAGATCTTTTAAATTGACGAACATCATATTTGTAATCCATGGCTCAATTCAAACGGGACCTGATCTCCATGCCAACATCCGTACTCATTTAGTGAACCTTAAACATTTACAAAGTCTTTCTTCTCCTCCTTAATTTACTCTATAAAAATCCATATAAAATGTGCATAAAGGAAACTCTTGTTCTGAAAGTTGCTCCCTTTAGGCCCCAATTACTCTAAGAGCTGTTTAGTGCAAGTCAATCAGAATTAGAAAAATACAAAGACTATTTAAAATAACTAAGGACTAATAGACATATCAATTATTTAGTATTTGATCTTAATTATGACTCCTCAGAGCTGTCAGTGATGATGGTACTAAAAGGTTTCCCCATCACACTATCCTATTTTAATAATATTTTGAAGCCAACACTACAAACTTAATTATAAGCATTTTATTAGGCCTTTAATGTTGAAAAGCTACCATGCAAGTAGTGATGTCATTTAAAGCTACAGCTAGCTGGCCATTTGGATAAAAACATCTCAATATTTGTTTACACCAATCAGATCATTTGTGGAATCAAATCCACCTCCCTCTGTCTCTTCCTGGTGTTCCTAATGGCATTAGGGGAAACTTTCCCATATTTCAGCTAATTTTGCATTACTAAAATATGTTTCTGAAAGAATTTTAGGTGAGAAATAGGCAATGAACTAACAGAATATTGATCATTTTTTATTCAATTTGGCATTCAGTTTTACTGCAGTTCATGAGCAGTCATTTGACACTATGCAGAGATTCCTCGGCTCTGATTTGTAGTTTATCTTGGAAATTTAGGAAAACAGAGGAACATTATCTTTTCACAGACTGTCTGTGTAATGTGCTACTGTTTTTAGTCTAAACAAATTACCTACTGAACCTTAACTGTTAATAAAATTTACTTAAAAAGCCATAAAATCCAAATGATGTGAACCCTTTATACTTTTAACATCTTATTTATAAAGCTACTATTATCCCTCCTGTTTGAGGCATGTAAAACACATGACTCAAACACTCAGTATATATAAATTATGTTTTAGTGGTTTTTCCATTAACCCTGTCCTGTGTTACACAGAAATACCTGTATAAAAGCAACAAAAGTTAAAACACCAATCACCAAAACAAAACGTTTTCAACATCATGGTAATAGTTTAAACAATTTTATCATATAACTCAAATGCAACCAAAATCTATAGTGCAGTTCTGCTGAAATCTCCCTAGAGTACAATATTAAATGTTGATAGAATGCAATCTCTATAAACCTGAATCAGTTTCAATATGGTCTTAACCAATAAGCTCAGATAAACCCAACAAAACTATGTAGTTTATCTTATTTATCATGTTTGCAACACAAGGTAATACTAATTGCTGTCTAGTATTTAGCATAGTCACAAATTTAAACTAAGCACTGAGTGCTTCAGTCCGTTTATCCAATATGTATTTTGAAAACATATCACATTGTACGATCTATGACAAGAACGTGTATCAAAATCAACATTGCTGAACCTAAATTCGAAATCCAAATGTCTCCTTCCTCCACATGCACAACTCTTCCCCCATTATCTTTGGGTGTGTGTGTGTCTGTGTGCAAGCCCCCACCTTAGCTGCTTCCTGTAAGGAAAAGAAAACAACACTCCTCCTTTTTGCATTGTAACACACATCTATTCAATGCCTCTAAGAAAATGTTGTTCCGAACAATTCTGTCAGCCAAATAAATGGTTTTAGCAGCTAATTGATTTGTAGGTCTATTGGAAAGACAGCTCAACAATGATAATACAGTAATAAACATGTTTCATGTACAAAAAAAAATCTCAATTTAGTCTTACCCCAAACTGTATATCAGATCACAATGATATCTAAACGTTTTTGACAAAAACTCCAATGTTCTCTCTATCTAAAAAATCTTTGTGTGCACACCGTTTATCAAAATATGGTTAAAAATGACTCCAACAGCCAATAAGGAGTTAAGAAAACGAGAACCCGTACGGTTACATCGATCGCTTCCTGTTTTATCGGATACTGATGTTTTTGAGGCCGGTAGTCAGAGCGCCGTTTTTCATGACCACAATTTTTCCTCAGAAGCAACGCGGTATCCTGAGGCAAAAAATTGGTGAAGCATCAATTGGAAAAAGCGTTATTTTTACCGTGGAAAAGTGTGTTAGGCACAGACTTCACCCAAACGGTGAACACTACAGACCCAAACACGCGCTGTTGTGAAAGTTTTCTTCATAACAATCCGTCCAGTCAGTCTAGTAAGTCATAAAAACGTCCTGATTTAGTCTCCTGATCTGTAAGAGACAAAGATGAAAAAATATGAGACAGTTGAGTGAGAGATAGTCTGAAAAAAACATACTTTGTTTGTCAGTCAAGTTTTTAGTCATACTGCACATTTATTCTTCCAGTAGACAAGAACACTCATGCTCATTCTTTAAAAATGTCCTGATTTTTTCCCAAAAAAACTCTTCTGCTTCAGCTGTGACAAAAATGAAAACAAAAGAAGCACAGTGTGATTGTTATGGCTTCATGTGTACCTCTGTAGGCAACAACGTACTTCCTCTCAGCCAGGAAGTTAACAGGCTGGCAAAGAGAAACACTTGAAATGTAAACAAAAGTGTGCATTCAAAAATAATCAGTCAAAGAATGATTTTTATCAAGACGCACAACTGGAAACATGGAAACAACTCTAATACCAAAATAGACACATTAAGTGTCTGCCTATAAGTTTACCACTCATACTTTGTAGGAAGCAAAACTGAGCCTTTTTCTATTTGTTTTATGGATCCTAAAGATCAGTAATACACATAAAAAGCATGAGAGTGGTTCATTCCTTTTTTCTAGCATTTCCAGAGAGGAAAAAAAAACAACCACTAGTCTGTCAGAAAACTTTCTGATTTGTCGTTCAGTTTTACCTAAAAATAGAATTAGTAAACTCAATTTACCCAATAAGGAAATGAACTGTGAGCTGTTGTGTGAACAAGAATGAAGTAGACCTACTATAATTATACACAATTAGGCATTTCTTATAGGATCTAAGAAGATCAGTATGTTGGTTAAACCTGTCTATAACAATCTTTTTACCCTATCAATTTGTCCCTAGTAGCAAACAAAAAAAACTGTGTATCAGTGCAGAAGCATTTCTTCATTGCATTGAGCTGTGTGTGTGTGTTTGAGTGTGTTCTGCGTTACTTCCCTTTAGTTTTTGTGAGCGTGGATTTCCATGCTCCCTCAGCACCTCCACCCGCACCATTTTCCACCCTCCTGCGATGAGGGCATTGTTTAACCCAGTGTCCTCTCCCTCCGCAGCAGTGACAAATATCTTTATCCATTTGTAGAGTGTGGCCACGGAATCGTCCTTTTCCTGTTGCTGTCCCTTTTCCCCTGCCTCTCTCCCGACCTCTGGGGTGTCTGATGTCTCTGGCGGCCATTATTGCCATGATTCTCTGTAGTTCCAGTTCTGCCACATGATCATCATATTGCCTTTGTTTTTCTCACATCGTAGCTTCAGCGAGACATCATCCATGCAACATTGAAGTGTGTAGTCTTTATAATTACGTATTTTCACAGTCTTATACTTCAACAGTTTAACAATAAACAATAAACTGAGACTTTCTTCGGTTGAAAAAAGATCTTTTAAATTGACGAACATCATATTTGTAATCCATGGCTCAATTCAAACGGGATAAAAAATTATTTGCCTCTCCCTGTTCACTACCGTTCATATTTTTTCGAAAGATAGGTCCCATGGACCGGAAGTAGAAGGGCTTTTTTAAATTATTTTTTTATTTATACAACTCATTATAGTCAAATACAACACAAAATACACAGAACAAATGACATACAACATTACAACAGATACATAACATACAGGGGTACAGCCACAACCGCAATAGGCCTATGTGGGCAGTCTGGTAGGCAGAGGAAAAAAAACAACCTTATCAATAAACCTCTGAGGTCACACACGACTCGTATAGAACCAGAGTTCTTGCGGCCTTAGTATTTTTTGAGTACTTATTTGATTCAATGTAATGTCTAAACTCAGTCATAAACCCAGAGAAGAATGGTTAAGAACCACTGAATTTGCTCCTATGGATGTGGTATTTAGTATATAGAAATAAAAGATTTATAATGAAGTGTTTACCTTCATATTCAGCTTCAAAGTCAAACGTACCAAATAAAACATCCTTAAAGCAGACTGAAAAATCAGGGATTAATACTGAGTGAATGAATTTTAGGAACTCAGACTAGAATTTTACTGTATGGGGACAACTCCAAAAAAGATGTGACATGTTTTTATCAGTGCTATTCCAAAATGAGCAGTTAGACTCAATATCCTGTTTGTATCTTTTAAGGAAGGATTTTGCTGTGTAAAACCTGTGTATTAGTTTAAACAAAACTTCTCTCACTTACAGTAACAAGGTATTTGAAAGGTAACAACCACACTTTCTTCCATGGAATAACATAGGGAATGGTAACAATGTCAGTCTGGAATGAAGCTCAATCTTCCTATTAATACTGTGATTTTCTACTGAGAAGCACAAACCACCCACAGTAGTATCAGTTAATTTGATTAGATGAGTAAGTGGTTATGGGGGAGTATTACCCTTTAACATTATAATCCCAGTTGGAATTGCATAAAAAATAATAGCACTGGATAGTACTGGAATTTGATATCTTCTTAGGAATTCTGAGTATTCATATAGTTTACCATTTGGATCAAAAAGTTGACTAACAAGTGTAATGTTATTGTTAAACCAGTTTTCAAAAAAAAAGATTTGTTTTTGTAGAGAATGTTCTTGTTATTCCAAATGTAGCATTTGTGAGGTGATAAGTTATGCTTAAATATGAGACTACGCCAAAAGCATTTGTTTGTGAAAGTTAGACAAGTTGATTGTGATTTTGCTAATCTTGTAATTGCACATCAATAAAAACTCCAGGCCACCAACTTTAGAAAAAATATAGTTAGGGATAAAGTTCCATAAGGATGTGGGGTTATTAATGAACTGTCTAATCCAGTTTATTTCGAAAGTGTTATTTAATGTTGTGAAGTCTAAAAAGTTCAGACCCCCCCACCTACAGTAGATTATAACAGATTATTTTATATAATGTATTCTGTTTTTCCATATAAAGTTAAACAACATTGAATCAATTCTTTGGGACAAGCTACTGTCTACAGCTAAAGAGAGAGCACCATCAGTAAGTCTGGATATACCATCAGCTTTTGAGAGTAAAATTCTACCTCTTAAAGATAAGTCTCTTTGTTAACCATGAATTAAATTTCCTTTGTGTTTTCTGAAAGGTAGGACTAAAGTTTAGGGTACCTTGTAAATTGTTTTTTGGCTATGATAATTCCTAGATAAGTGACATGATCTCTTACAGGGATGTTATGTATAGAGGGCACCAAGCAATCTTTTATAGCCATAAGTTCACACTTTTTTAAGTTCAAGTGAAGACCAGAGGCTTTTGAGAAACCTTTAATTAAATCTAACGATAGAGGAATTTGGGGGGCGTCCTTCAGGAAGTTGACTGATTATTATCTGCCTGTCCGCAATTAAGATTCCTTGCAAATTACTGTTTGAAATATGAAGAACCAGGAGTTGAGAAGCTATTAGGAACAAGTAGGGTGAGATAGGGCAACCTTGCTTAACCCCACAAGACACATTAAACCTTGGGGATGTACCAAGATTTAATTTTACAGCACTATTGCCATTTTTATACAGTGTTCTAATAGTTTTACAAAAAAAAGTGACCAAAAGCAAATTTATTAAGAGCTTTACAAATGAAGCCATGTTCAAGAGAGTCAAAAGCTTTATAGAAATCAAGAAACATGAGAGATTGTTATAGTCTAGTGTCATGGAAATAATTCCTAATAACACAGTGTAAGTAAATAAAAGGTTTAAAGCTTATAGTGAAACAAATGAAGACCATTGAGCAGAAACCAAAGTCTGGTTATTGAGTGTTTATTCTCATTTGCAAATGGAGAAACGCTGTAACACAGCCACCTCGGTGGCTATGCAAGAGCGCTCTGAGTCTTTAACTCACAGAAAACCAACATATAGAGAATCAAAACAAATGGGGACAGCTTTCCTTCCCCCCCCCCTCCTCGATCTTACAAAGACCCAGTTACACAAACAAAAAGCAAAGAGTCATGGCATGCCTTTTGGCCAAGTTAAAACCCAAGTCATAACACCTTTCCTTGTCTCAGCTGTCGGGGAATAACAAAACTGTTTTCGAGACACTGTAGGATATTGTTTACGGTGTCTAATCTAAACTTGTTCTAAACACGTCAGTAAAGACCTTGCGAAAAAGACACTTCAGTCTTCAGTTAATCAAAGCTTATAGTTTTAGCTGTTCATCTGTTAGAAACCATTTTCTTAAGTTAACACCTACAGTAATCAGATAAATCCTAATAAAAGAACGTGCTTAAGAAGTATTTTTGCCATTACATTTCACCCTTTTGATTACAAAATAATCACATAAACAAAAATTACTTTAAAGATTAAAGCACTTGGCCATATAGCTATATATATATATACATATATCACAAGTGGTCTTTGAAGAATACAAAAATAAAAATCCTCTGTGTAAATCAGGAATAATAAAAATACAAAAATAGTCTGTAATCAGAGCTAAAGCTTAAACCCTCTGTGTGTCTGAACCTATCCATGTGTACAGGGACCAACCTGTCATGACTCCACAACTCCTAGCATTGAGCAACACAAATATAATCATCATAAGAAAAATAAAACAAAATAAAACAAATAATTAGGATTATACGGCACCACTGTCTGTGTCTATCTTTGTACTTAAGCACTTGGAATAACTCAGTAGAGTCTTCAGCAGTCTGCAAGGCCTGGTATTGGATCATACTTGTCATGAACAGAGATGAAAACGTTTTCCTGATTAGTGGAATGATACAACAAGCAATAATCAAAAAGCCAACTAAGAATGTGATCACTGGAGCTATGAATCTCACCAACCATGCTTTCCAACCCCCGCCAAGTAGCCATTGTTCCCAATCCCAACCGGACGTGTCAGCCGAGACGTCGCGGGATGTGAGATCTGTCAGGAGTGTGTGTTTTCGTTGCTGAACAGAGATGCAGAGTGAATTGTTCCTGCAGTGTTCAGCGTCACATTGTTTCCTGCAAAAAGTTTAATCAGTAGCCATCTGTAGGTCAGATTTTTTTACTCTTTGATGCAAGGCGAGGCTCTTCTTTACGCTGTTGGCCTAAAGTTATCACCCTTTTCCCACAATGGAAATTGTTGTCGCTTGATGTGAGTTATCGCAAACCCAGCTGCTTCACTCTGGACCCGGGCCGCTGCTCCTTTCCGGTTCAGGAACCTGCTTGCAGTGTGTGGCGTGAATCCATGTGGCTCTCTCTGCTATCTTTACTGCCGTGGGTGTCCATTCTCTTCCTGCTGTCCTTCACTAGCACCAAGTCACCTGGTTTGAGTTGATGCAGCGCCCATTCCATTTTCCTTGGCAAGTCTGCTAAAAACCCTGGAAACTCATGGTAGAGAGAGCGCTGAAGAAAATTGTACACAACATTTCACCTGTCCTTTTCGCACTGAGCGGTGGAGGGAAGATGTCCTATCCCTAAAGATGTTTTTGTTCCCAAAGGGAAATCTCAATCCGATTGAGATTACAGCAAGATCTTGATCTTTTCGCATCCAACGGTAAAGCCGTTGTCCAAAGGAGCTCTGTGTTTGCACAGTATTGACCATTCAAGTGATAAGCACAGTGGCACCTGATCTCCATGCCAACATCCGTACTCATTTAGTGAACCTTAAACATTTACAAAGTCTTTCTTCTCCTCCTTAATTTACTCTATAAAAATCCATATAAAATGTGCTTAAAGGAAACTCTTGTTCTGAAAGTTGCTCCCTTTAGGCCCCAATTACTCTAAGGGCTGTTTAGTGCAAGTCAATCAGAATTAGAAAAATACAAAGACTATTTAAAATAACTAAGGACTAATAAACATATCAATTATTTAGTATTTGATCTTAATTATGACTCCTCAGAGCTGTCAGTTATGATGGTACTAAAAGGTTTCCCCATCACACTATCCTATTTTAATAATATTTTGAAGCCAACGCTACAAACTTAATTATAAGCATTTTATTAGGCCTTTAATGTTGAAAAGCTACCATGCAAGTAGTGATGTCATTTAAAGCTACAGCTAGCTGGCCATTTGGATAAAAACATCTCAATATTTGTTTACACCAATCAGATCATTTGTGGAATCAAATCCACCTCCCTCTGTCTCTTCCTGGTGTTCCTAATGGCATTAGGGAAAACTTTCCCATATGTCAGCTAATTTTGCATTACTAAAATATGTTTCTGAAAGAATTTTAGGTGAGAAATAGGCAATGAACTAACAGAATATTGATCATTTTTTATTCAATTTGGCATTCAGTTTTACTGCAGTTCATGAGCAGTCATTTGACACTATGCAGAGATTCCTCGGCTCTGATTTGTAGTTTATCTTGGAAATTTAGGAAAACAGAGGAACATTATCTTTTCACAGACTGTCTGTGTAATGTGCTACTGTTTTTAGTCGAAACAAATTACCTACTGAACCTTAACTGTTAATAAAATTTACTTAAAAAGCCATAAAATCCAAATGATGTAAACCCTTTATACTTTTAACATCTTATTTATAAAGCTACTATTATCCCTCCTGTTTGAGGCATGTAAAACACATGTCTCAAACACTCAGTATATATAAATTATGGTTTAGTGGTTTTTCCATTAACCCTGTCCTGTGTTACACAGAAATACCTACCTGTATAAAAGCAACAAAAGTTAAAACACCAATCACCAAAACAAAACGTTTTCAACATCATGGTAATAGTTTAAACAATTTTATCATATAACTCAAATGCAACCAAAATCTATAGTGCAGTTCTGCTGAAATCTCCCTAGAGTACAATATTAAATGCTGATAGAATGTAACCTCTATAAACCTGAATCAGTTTCAATATGGTCTTAACCAATAAGCTCAGATAAACCCAACAAAACTATGTAGTTTATCTTATTTATCATGTTTGCAACACAAGGTAATACTAATTGCTGTCTAGTATTTAGCATAGTCACAAATTTAAACTAAGCACTGAGTGCTTTAGTCCGTTTATCCAATATGTATTTTGAAAACATATCACATTGTACGGTCTATGACAAGAACGTGTATCAAAATCAACATTGCTGAACCTAAATTCGAAATCCAAATGTCTCCTTCCTCCACATGCACAACTCCTCCCCCATCTTATCTTTGGGTGTGTGTGTCTGTGTGCAAGCCCCCACCTTAGCTGCTTCCTGTAAGGAAAAGAAAACAACACTCCTCCTTTTTGCATTGTAACACACATCTATTCAATGCCTCTAAGAAAATGTTGTTCCGAACAATTCTGTCAGCCAAATAAATGGTTTTAGCAGCTAATTGATTTGTAGGTCTATTGGAAAGACAGCTCAACAATGATAATACAGTAATAAACATGTTTCATGTACAAAAAAAAATCCCAATTTAGTCTTACCCCAAACTGTATATCAGATCACAATGATATCTAAACGTTTTTGACAAAAACTCCAATGTTCTCTCTATCTAAAAAATCTTTGTGTGCACACCGTTTATCAAAATATGGTTAAAAATGACTCCAACAGCCAATAAGGAGTTAAGAAAACGAGAACCCGTACGGTTACATCGATCGCTTCCTGTTTTATCGGATACTGATGTTTTTGAGGCCGGTAGTCGGAGCGCCGTTTTTCATGACCACAATTTTCCCTCAGAAGCAACGCGGTACCCTGAGGCAAAAAATTGGTGAAGCATCAATTGGAAAAAGCGTTATTTTTACCGTGGAAAAGTGTGTTAGGCACAGACTTCACCCAAACGGTGAACACTACAGACCCAAACACGCGCTGTGGTGAAAGTTTTCTTCATAACAATCCGTCCAGTCAGTCTAGTAAGTCATAAAAACGTCCTGATTTAGTCTCCTGATCTGTAAGAGACAAAGATGAAAAAATATGAGACAGTTGAGTGAGAGATAGTCTGAAAAAAACATACTTTGTTTATCAGTCAAGTTTTTAGTCATACTGCACATTTATTCTTCCAGTAGACAAGAACACTCATGCTCATTCTTTAAAAATGTCCTGATTTTTTCCCAAAAAAACTCTTCTGCTTCAGCTGTGACAAAAATGAAAACAAAAGAAGCACAGTGTGATTGTTATGGCTTCATGTGTACCTCTGTAGGCAACAACGTACTTCCTCTCAGCCAGGAAGTTAACAGGCTGGCAAAGAGAAACACTTGAAATGTAAACAAAAGTGTGCATTCAAAAATAATCAGTCAAAGAATGATTTTTATCAAGACGCACAACTGGAAACATGGAAACAACTCTAATACCAAAATAGACACATTAAGTGTCTGCCTATAAGTTTACCACTCATACTTTGTAGGAAGCAAAACTGAGCCTTTTTCTATTTGTTTTATGGATCCTAAAGATCAGTAATACACATAAAAAGCATGAGAGTGGTTCATTCCTTTTTTCTAGCATTTCCAGAGAGGAAAAAAAAACAACCACTAGT
The DNA here is from genome assembly GCA_023631565.1 of Gymnocephalus cernua. Classification (NCBI taxonomy): domain Eukaryota; kingdom Metazoa; phylum Chordata; class Actinopteri; order Perciformes; family Percidae; genus Gymnocephalus; species Gymnocephalus cernua. Next base: position 5,523,758 of record CM042442.1, on the reverse strand, counting down.
CTGTCAGAAAACTTTCTGATTTGTCGTTCAGTTTTACCTAAAAATAGAATTAGTAAACTCAATTTACCCAATAAGGAAATGAACTGTGAGCTGTTGTGTGAACAAGAATGAAGTAGACCTACTATAATTATACACAATTAGGCATTTCTTATAGGATCTAAGAAGATCAGTATGTTGGTTAAACCTGTCTATAACAATCTTTTTACCCTATCAATTTGTCCCTAGTAGCAAACAAAAAAAACTGTGTATCAGTGCAGAAGCATTTCTTCATTGCATTGAGCTGTGTGTGTGTGTTTAAGTGTGTTCTGCGTTACTTCCCTTTAGTTTTTGTGAGCGTGGATTTCCATGCTCTCTCAGCACCTCCACCCGCACCATTTTCCACCCTCCTGCGATGAGGGCATTGTTTAACCCAGTGTCCTCTCCCTCCGCAGCAGTGACAAATATCTTTATCCATTTGTAGAGTGTGGCCACGGAATCGTCCTTTTCCTGTTGCTGTCCCTTTTCCCCTGCCTCTCTCCCGACCTCTGGGGTGTCTGATGTAGTTCCAGTTCTGCCACATGATCATCATATTGCCTTTGTTTTTCTCTCGCAATGTCTAACTTGATGAGAAAGTCAGTGTGGCGTGCATCAGATTCCTTGCGTTCTTCTTCTCGTTCCTGTTGCGTAGGGGCTGAGGCAGGGAGTTGTTCAGGATTCTCGCTGTCTTCCAGGGCCGGATTGGGACTCATTTTCAGCCCTGGAGTTTCATGCCTTAGACCGGCCCACTTTAGTTCACGACTAAAGGCTTAATTCATATTACTTTTAACCTATTCTCTTTCAATCATGAGCTTTGTATATTCACTATTGTTTGATTAAAAAACGTAATGGGTCACTAGTAACACTTGGGCATAGAAAGTTGTTATATTGTAACTAATGTGATCACTGCAAAAAAAAATGCTTTTCTTACTTAGTATTTTTGTCTCGTTTCCAGTCCTAATATCTAAAAAATAATCTTACATCAAGATGCATATACTAAACAAGTATGAAAAAACACCTCAAAATTAAGTGATTTTTGTTTAAAACAAGCTACATTATCTGTCAAAAATAATTGTTTTAGATTTAGCTTGTTTTAAGCAACAACAAAAAAACAAAATCACTTAATTTTTAGGTTTTTTTTTTTCAGAAAACAAGACATAATTTCTTATGCCATTTCACTTGTCTAGTAAATGTATCTTGAATTAAGAATATTTAGATATTTGAACTGGAAACAGGTAAGATACTAAGTAAGAAAAGCATTTTTTTCAGTGATAACGTTTGCTTATTCACACATTATGGTATATCAGCAGCTTCCCTGTGTCTCACAGTGAGAACATTAGTCTCTTCACACCTGGCTCTGTTTCTGACACTAAATGACATGATTTACATTTATTTATCACCACAAATATCCCCTTTTTACAAAGCTTTCAAATCAAGTCAAGTCAGTTTCATTAATGATTCATTATTATTAATGTATAATAATCTCAGGGCATGTTTCATTGAGCAGGGCTCTGGTGTGTTGGGCTCCTGACTGGAGCTCGGTAACGTTACCGGGCCTCGCTGCTCTTCACTGTTAGCAGCAAACCGGACTAGAGGCGGCTGCTGCTGAACAGCTACAAGAAAAACGTTTGATACATGAACGGTTTGCAGACAACGTTGTTTTGCACGAGCATCATGCACTGCTCCTATAACTACCTTAACGTTAGCTTACTTACCGGCCTCGTCGTCTTCATTTGTTTTTTTGAGGAAAAATGTGCTCAGCTTAGAAGATTTGGCCGCGTCACTTTCCAAAGCTTTCTTCTTTTTTATTCTGGCCTTTTCGCCTTTGCGCTTCCTGTTATCTATTTTTATCTGACTTTTTTATTTTGAGCAACTTGCAAGGTGCCGTGTCGGGGGGGGCAGGGAGTCAAAAGATAATCACGTCATCATTAACCTGCAGGCTGCACTCTGCGAGAAAATATTAAATAAAAAAGACTGAGACTGCGATAAAATAATGAATAAAAAGAGTGGGGCTGCTGTGAGTGCAGGCAGCCATAGGGACAGCATCCATATTTCGACCCAGTGCCATGACAACAACGGCCCTCGCGGCCAAAAAAAACAGACCGGCCCACCAGGAATTTTCCCGGTGCTCCCGATTAGCCAATCCGGGCCTGCTGTCTTCCTTCTCCGTCATGCGCCTGGTCTGCGTCGGACAGGACACGGCTGGTTTTTCCTCCCTGTCTTCCTGCGGAGGGTGGCATGGTGGCGGTGGAAGTCTTTCGAGCAGGAAACCCACGACACTAAGACTCGGAGGCAGAAAATAACGTGTATTAGTAACAGCATTGTTCTGTATGTTATCAGTCTCGTGGATGTTCAACAGTCAGCTGTCTCTGCATCTGCTTTCTTTCCCTGCTTTCTGCTTCTGTCATCCATGTATGAAAGCACTCATTGCACTCATCCATTCGTTTTAAAACCTCTGTTTTTATTGATTTTCTTTCTTTCAGCTTTCTCTCTGCTACTTCCATATCTTGTTTAAGCCGTCTTAATTTTACAACACTAAATGACCCATTCTCTGGAAAACCATAAACCATAACCAATCAGATAGGAATCTCAAACAACCCCGTCCATATTTCTGTTCCATTCCCCCACTATCGGGCCTGAAGGTTCTAGTGACTTTGAACCTTTGTTCCCCATCTTGTGAGAAACAAAAGTTGAAGTAGCTACTTACTTACGATCGGAACCGTCGTCCCAAAAGCTCCGTTTTATTAGTAAAACAGAGGGAAAAAACCTAGACCTGTGCGTCCCTGTGCCAAGAGGCAACGCGTCTTCTCATTTTAAGTCGACAAACTGAGTAAAATCCTGGACAGTATCTTCCCTCTCCCTGAAACTATTTGGAGAAAAAAGAAATGTCCTAAACGGTGCATCCCAAGCCCCAAATATAAATAAATATTTAGGAATAGAGCTGTTTTCTTTTGTTTAACAGTGCCTCCCCAGTCCTAAGAACCCTTAGGATCAGAGCTGTTTAAACCTGTTTAACAGTGACTCCCTAGTTCCAAGAATTACTTAGAACCAGAGCTGTTTATTTTGATTAACAGTGCCTCCCTAGTCCCAAAACTACTCAGAACCAGAGCTGCTTAATCTTGTCACTCCGTTCGTGGGAAAACTCGGAAAATGTGTCCGTTTTTTGCCTGAAATGCCTCCTGAAATAGTCCTTATTTTTGATTATTGAGTGGTTAAAATCACCCCTTTAATAAACTAAATAAAACATAAAAACCCAGTTTCAATTACTCAAATTCAACTCAGTCTTTGTTTTTCCTGGTCCTCAATCAATAATTATGTTTCTTTACAATTATGATTCTTCTCAATTTGTTTTTAGGGTTCGTTTCAAAAATATTGAATTTCCAATTAAATCCGTTAAAATTGGATCTTACCCGTGTTGGTTGAAATTGTTTTCCGTTCGTTTGGAATGGAGTGGAACAGTCGAGAGTCTCTCCCCTCCCTGACCTCTTTCTCTCAAGAAAACCCTTTTTATGGTCGAGATTAGAGGCAGGAGATTAATCTCCTGGTTCACGAGACTTCAGGGCCCGGAGAGATCTCTTCTTGTGTCCATCCATCCCGGGTTTCGGCACCAAAATTGTGGTGGAAGTTATTCCGGTTCAACACGGGGTAAGTATATAAAAGGTTTAAATTGAAGCAAAACAAATGAAGACTATTGAGCAGAAATCAAAGTCTGGTTATTAAGTGTTTACTCTCATTGATCAATGGAGAAACGCCGTAACACATGTACTCTCATACGAGTGCCAGAGCGTTCTAATTCACCTTCAAGCAGACAGTCACAATAGAGAAAACAACAAATGGTCACTTTCAAACCCCCCCTCCCTGGCTTCCTTCTAACCCAGCTTACACAAACAAAAAGCAAAGAGTCATGTCAAGCCTTTTGGCCTAGTTGACAGGAGAAGACATAACATCTTTGCAGTCTCATCTGTTGAAGAAAATAAACTGTGTCTAATAAGAGAGTTTATGGCGCCTCTGTCCCCTTATCAAGGGTTGTTTGGATAAACAGATGACCGGAGGCCTTCGAGAAAGTCCTCAGAGTTCTTTCACAGCCAGGGCTTTATACATTCAGCTATTCCATCTGTTAGAAACCTTTTTCTTTTTTTTTTTAATTTTTTTTTAGAATTTATTTTTATTAATTTCTGTGGGTCACCATAATCCGGTTCCAGGAAATACATCAAACAAGACGAAACAATAAAAAGTAACATAAAAAAAGAAAAAATATATAAATAAATAAGAATAAAAAAAAAACTGATTTCAAAATGTCATCAACACAGTTTCGTCCAAATTTCATTTCTATTTTTTATATATTATACTTCCCTCAATTTTAATTGATTTTATCAATTAACCCACCCACCCAGATCACACCCACCTGAAACACACCCACCCACCCACCCGGATCTCCCACCCACACACCCACCCAACCACCCAGATCTCCCACCCACACACCCACCCACACACCCACACACACACACACACCCCCACATATCCCCACACACGTAAAATAAATTTAACAGCGTTCTAACGACAGGTTCTAGAGGGCATCATAAATTTGTCTCCACTGGCTATCAAATTGTTTATTTTTATTTTTGTCCTCTGACATTGATCTTTCAATACTCAGATAATACTTCATCAGAGCCTTCCAATTCTCTATTGAAGGTGCTTCCTTATTTTTCCAGTTTTGCAAGATCAGTTTTTTAAAGATAAGAGAGGAAAAAAGTATCTGCCAACTAGTTGGATATCGTATTCCCTCTATATCTTGAAAAATACATATTTCTGGGGAGAATATCATTTCTCTCTTAGTATACTTAGATAGCCATATCTCTATACCCTCCCAGGTCTTCTTTATACCTTTGCAGTACCAAAAGGCATGCATAAGGGAGTCACCATATGAGTTGCATTTTAGACATATATCCGATGATGTATTATCAAACTTGTTTATTTTATCTCTAGTGTAATATATTCTTGTCATTATCTTAAACTGTATTAGACGCAGATTTTCAGTAGTTAATTTATACGTTAGTGATAAACTTTCTTTCCATTTTCCTTTAACATCAACCCCTAGGTCTTCTGTCCATTTATTGTATATACTTTGTAATAATGTATCACTATTTTCTATGCTTATTAGTAACTTGTACATAGAGCCGATCAGCCTCCTTTTTTTGTTTATTTGGCTAAAAATATTAGATATTTCAGGGCTAATATTCTTTTCCAAGTTAAAATTACAAACAATCCAGTTTTTCAGTTGCATATACCTAAATAATTCTGTATCTTTTAGATTGTATTTACTTTTTAATTCACCGAAAGGTGCAACAATATCATGATTTATGACGTCTGACAACTGCTTTATTCCACCTTTTATCCATGTTTCCCAGTATAGTTGCGTACCCTGTATATTTATTGAGGGATTGCTCCAAATAGGTATATGCCTGGGAAGCCCCATTTCTTGATGAAGAATGTTTTTTATTTTATTCCAGGCCTTTAATGTGCTATTAATAACAAAATTTGTTGATTTGGTATTGCTCTTAGAAAAAAGCGCCAACAGTAAACTGTTGCACTGTAATTGATTATTTTCTATATCTATCCATGGATCTACGTTTGTTTTATTTATTATACGATCAATATAAAATGACTGAGCTGCTACATGATACAGCTCTAAGTTAGGGAGATTTAAACCCCCTTCTGCTCTTGAGTGATACAAAAGTTTCATTTTCAGTCTAGATGCTTTATTTGACCAAATGAACAAAGAGATTATTGAATTTACCTCTTTAAAAAAGGTTTTAGGTGGCATTATAGGAATAGTTTGAAATTTAAATAAGAATTTCGGTAGCCACATCATCTTAAAGAGGTTTACTCTTCCCATTAAGTTAATCTTCAGATCTTGCCACTGCCTAACATCCTTCTTAAAGTCTTTCACAAGTGGCAGAAAGTCATCCTTATACAACTGGGTCTTATCTTGGCTAATATAAGTTCCAAGGTATTTTATATTTTTTTTCTGTATTCGAAATTGTGTGAGATTCTCCAAGTCCTTTTTGCAAGAGTCTATTGCCCAGAGCTCCGTTTTTGCAATATTCATTTTGTAACCTGAGATCCTTGAAAAGATTGTAATTATTTCCATAACATGTGGAACTGAGGTGACCGCATTACTTAAGTAAAGTAATAAATCATCTGCGAATAGGCTCGATTTAAACTGTTTTTTTCCAATCTCGATACCTCCTATCTCTTTTGTCTCTCTAATTTTTTGAGCCAAGGGTTCAATTGCTAATGCAAACAATGATGGTGATAGAGGGCATCCTTGGGCAGTTCCTCTAGTTAATAAAAACGGTTTTGATAGAATTCCGTTTGTATATACATATGCTTTAGGAGACTTATACAGGGTTCTAATCATATTCATAAGATTTAATGGAAAATTGTATACCTCTAAAACTTTAAACAAATAGGACCATTCCAGTCTATCAAAAGCCTTTTCTGCATCAACTGCCATTAACGTTAAATCTATTTGGTGCTTCTTTGCGTATTGTGTAAGGGAGATACAAGTTCTGATATTAGTTCTTAAATCCCTCTGCTGTATAAAACCAGCTTGGTCGTAATGAATTAAACTTGGTAAAATTTGTACCAGTCTATTATTCAAAATTTTGGTTATGATCTTCTTGTCACAATTTATTAAGCTTATAGGCCTATAATCAGAGGGTACTTCACAAGCTTTCTCTGGTTTTGGTATAACAGATATAATCGCTTGGTACATTGTTTCAGGAAGACTATTATTTTTTTGCACCGAGTTAACCACTTCCGTAAATAGGGAATCAATCTTATCCCAAAATGTAATGTAAAATTCTATAGGAAAACCATCCATTCCTGGAGCTTTTTGGAGAAACCTTTTTCTAAGTTTAAACCATAATCTAAACACACTAACCTAACAGTGTTAAATGTAATTTGCCATCACATTATGTCTTTCACTGTGTAAACATAGCATATGTAGATTTCAGCTCGCCCACCATGTAACCCCCCTTCCCTACACAAGAAATAGTCGCAAGGGTTAAGCATGAAAGTAGAGGTCATTACGTCAATCAATGGTTTATCATATCTTTCTAATATCCCAAATGCAACCACCACAAATGCAGCAATAAAGATTAAAAACACCACAAACTCTGAACCCCCGAATTGTCGTGGAGGGTACCATTTCCGTCGTTTCCGGTCTGACTGCTCCATTTGTTGTTTTTCTCAGCCACCAGTTGTTTTGTGGAAACAAAAGTGGAAAGAAAATACACTTTCCTCTGAAGCTTCAGAGAAGTCAAACTCCGTCAGTACCTAAACTGTGTGTTTTTTATTGCTGAACAGAGGTGCAGAGTGAATGGTTCCTATAGTATTCAGTATCACTGTTATTTCCTGAAAAAGTTTAATCAGCCTCTTCCTGTTCAGCTGCTTCATGTGTGTGTGTTTGTCTGAACACACTGCTCTGAGTCACAGAGGAATGTAAACTGTTACTCCGTTTAAAACAAAAAAACAAAACAAATTGTGCTGTGGGTGTCAGAGCTGCAGCAGAATGAGTGTTTTTCCAGAAATGTGCTGTTAGTGGTACAATACCAGTATGTAGGTCAGTTTTTCACTCTTTGATGCAAGGTGAAGCTATCACCCTTTTCCCACGCAGTCTTCTCGTCGGTTGCTGAGAGTAGCACAGAATCGCCGTCTGTCAGGCTCACTCTCAGTTGTCTTTCGTTGGCGACACAACGGAAATTGTTGACGCTTGTTGCAGGTTATCACAAACCTAGCTGCTCGACTGGTCAGGAACCTGCTTGCAGTGTGTGGCGTGAATCCATGTGGCTCTCTCTGCTATCTTTACTGCCGTGGGTGTCCATTCTCCTCCTGCTGTCCTTCACTAGCACCAAGTCTCCTGGTTTGAGTTGATGCAGCGCCCATTCCACTTTCCTTGGCAAGCCTGCTAAAAACCCTGGAAACTCATGGTAGAGAGAGCGCAGAAGAAAATTGTACACAACATTTCACCTGTCCTTTTCGCACTGAGCGGTGGAGGGAAGATGTCCTATCCCTAAAGATGTTTTTGTTCCCAAAGGGAAATCTCAATCGGACTGAGATTACAGCAAGATCTTGATCTTTTCGCATTTAAACGGTAAAGCCGTTGTCCAAAGGAGTTCTGTGTTTGTACAGTATTAACCATTCAAGTGATAAGCACAGTGGCACCTGATCTCCATGCCAACATCCATACTCATTTAGTGAACCTTAAAAATTTACAAAGTCTTTCTTCTCCTCCTTAATTTACTCTATAATAATCCATATAAAATGTGCTTAAAGGAAACACTTGTTCTGAAAATTGCTCCCTTTAGGCCCAAATTACTCTAAGGGTTGTTTAGTGCAAGTCAATCAGAATTAGAAAAATACAAAAACTGTATTTAAAATAACTAAGGACTGGGACAATTAAAAATGAACACAATGTTTTGGTACCGCATGACTATCATAGACATATCAATTATTTAGTATTTGATCTTAATTATGACTCCTCAGAGCTGTCAGTGATGATGGTACTAAAAGGTTTCCCCATCACACTACCCTATTTTAATAATATTTTGAAGCCAACTCTACAAACTTAATTATAAGCATTTTATTAGGCCTTTAATGTTGAAAAGCTACCATGCAAGTAGTGATGTCATTTAAAGCTACAGCTGGCCACTTGGATAAAAACATCTCAATATTTGTTTACACCAATCAGATCATTTGTGGAATCAAATCCACCTCCCTCTGTCTCTTCCTGGTGTTCCTAATGGCATTTAGGGAAACTTCCCCATGTTTCAGCTAATATTGCATTACTAAAATATGTTCCTGAAAGAATTTTAGGTGAGAAATAGGCAATGAACTAACAGAATATTGATCATTTTTTATTCAATTTGGCATTCAGTTTTACTGCAGTTCATGAGCAGTCATTTGAGACTATGCAGAGATTCCTCAGCTCTGATTTGTAGTTGTTCTTGGAAACTTAGGAAAACAGAGGAACATTATCTTTTCACAGACTGTCTGTGTAATGTGCTACTGTTTTTAGTCTAAACAAATTACCTACTGAACCTTAACTGTTAATAAAAATTTACTTAAAAATCCAAATGATGTGAACACTTTATACTTTAAACATCTTATTTATAAAGCTACTATTATCCCTCCTGTTTGAGGCATGTAAAACACATGACTCAAACACTCAGTTTATATAAATAATGTTTTAGTTGTTTCTCCATCAACACTGTCCTGTCTTACACACAAATAACTGTATAAAAGCAACAAAAGTTAAAACACCAATCACCAAAACAAAACATTTTCAACATCATGTTAATAGTTTAAACAACTTTATCATATAGCAACTCAAATGCAACCAAAATCTATAGTGCAGGTCTGCTGAAATCTCCCTAGAGTACAATATTAAATGCTGATAGAATGTAATCTCTATAAACCTGAATCAGTTTCAATATGGTCTTAACCAAGAAACTCAGATAAACCCAACAAAACTATGTAGTTTATCTTATTTATCATGTTTGCAACACAAGGTAATACTAATTGCTGTCTAGTATTTAGCATAGTCACAAATTTAAACTAAGCATTGAGTGCTTCAGTCCGTTTATCCAATTTGTATTTTGAAAACATAACACATTGTACGATCTATGCCAAGATGTGTATCAAAATCAACATTGCTGAACCTAAAATCGAAATCCAAATGTCTCCTTCCTCCACATGCACAACTCCTCCCCCATTATCTTTGTGTGTGTGTGTGTGTGTGCAAGCCCCCACCTTAGCTGCTCCCTGTAAGGAAAAGAAAACAACACTCCTCCTTTTGCATTGTAACACACATCTATTCAATGCCTCTAAGAAAATGTTGTTCCGAACAATTCTGTCAGCCAAATAAATGGTTTTAGCAGCTAATTGATTTGTAGGTCTATTGGAAAGACAGCTCAACAATGATAATACAGTAATAAACATGTTTCATGTACAAAAAAAATCCCAATTTAGTCTTACCCCAAACTATATGTCAGATCACTGTGATATCTAACTGTTTTTGACAAAAACTCCAATGTTCTCTCTATCTAAAAAAATGATTGTGTGCACACGTTTATCAAAATATGGTTAAAAATGACTCCAACAGCCAATAAGGAGTTAAGAAAACGAGAACCCGTACGGTTACATCGATGGCTTCCTGTTTTATCGGATACTGATGTTTTTGAGGCCGGTAGTCGGAGCGCCGTTTTTGATGACCACAATTTTCCCTCAGAAGCAACGCGGTACCCTGAGGCAAAAAATTGGTGAAGCATCAATTGGAAAAAGCGTTATTTTTACCGTGGAAAAGTGTGTTAGGAACAGACTTCACCCAAACGGTGAACACTACAGACCCAAACACGCGCTGTGGTGAAAGTTTTCTTCATAACAATCCGTCCAGTCAGTCAGTCAGTCTAGTAAGTCATAAAAACGTCCTGATTTAGTCTCCTGATCTGTAAAAGACAAAGATGAGACAAAAAATATGAGACAGTTAAGTGAGAGTGAGATTCTTCCAGTAGACAAGAACACTCACGCTCATTCATTAAAAATGTCCTGATTTTTTCCCAAAAAAAACTCTTCTGCTTCAGCTGTGACAAAAATGAAAACAAAAGAAGCACAGTGTGATTGTTATGGCTTCATGTGTACCTCTGTAGGCAACAACGTACTTCCTCTCAGCCAGGAAGTTAACAGGCTGGCAAAGAGAAACACTTGAAATGTAAACAAAAGTGTGCATTTAGAATAATCAGTCAAAGAAGGATTTTTATCAAGACGCACAACTGGAAACATGGAAACAATTCTAATACCAAAATAGATACATTAAGTGTCTGCCTATAAGTTTACAACTCATACTTTGTAGGAATCAAAACTGAGCCTTTTTCTATTTGTTTTATGGATCCTAAAGATCAGTAATACACATAAAAGCATAGAGTCATGTCATGCCTTTTGGCCAAGTTAAAACCCAAGTCATAACACCTTTCCTTGTATCAGCTGCCGGGGAATAGAAAACTGTTTTAGAGACACTGTAGGATATTGTTTACGGTGCCTAATCTAAACTTGTTCTAAACACACGTCAGTAAAGACCTTGCGAAAAAGACACTTCAGTCTTCAGTTAATCAAAGCTCATAGTTTTAGCTGTTCATCTGTTAGAAACTATTTTCTAAGTTAACACATACAGTAATCAGATAAATCCTAATAAAAGAATGTGCTTTAGAAGTATTTTTGCCATTACAATAGCTAGACGTCTAAACTCTGGGACAAGGCCGTTATGTTTCAATAACTGCCCTGCTGATTCCAAACTTCAGAGAGCTTTTACACAGTGGCCATCGTTAATGACAAGTGTTCCGCTATGAACACACATATAAACACGGTCGGTCAGTGAAGGCGCAGTCGCAGCGGTAGCGTTCGCACACAAAAGTTACATAGGGGATACACAAATTAGCAGGCTGTTTTCACCTGGTATTTTGTATATACCCTATGTAACTTTTGTTATAAAATAGCAGACATCTCCATATTATCTCAGGTTGTTTATTGTGACCTAGTAGACACATAAAATAGCACACACGAGGACAGGACAGACCCTTTGCATGTTAGGCAGGAAGTGATTCGCTTGAATAACTGTTTTTAACCTGAAATAATGTGTATATTATTTCAGGTTAAAAACAGCCTGACATTTTGTCTATCCCCTCTGTAACTTATATGGCAGACAGGTGAACAAAGCGGCTAATTGAAAAGCCATATTAAACTAAATCAAATTAAAACAGAAATCACGTTAGAGGGGAGGGAGGGACGGGTTAGCAAAGACGAGGCGTCCTTGTCAGACCACACCCGCAGAGAAACAATTCACACGTCACCTTAATGTAACAGACAAATACACGTATAATAAATGAGACCCTTGTTAGCTACTATGGAAAACGCTGTCGAGTATTTCACGTCGCTATTTGTTCCATTAAAGAGGTGAATTCGAAGTGCAACAGTGAAACTCCACTCTGAGTGCACGCATGCTCCCGCGGTCAGGGGATACAAATCCTGGCGGGGGTAAGTACTACGTGTAAAAAAAAAAACTGAGGAAGAAGAGTCGACCTACTAGCCAGTTCGTGATTGGTCCCCGGCCGCAGAGGCAGATTTGTAACTGGAGCAGGTCAGGACAGAAAAATGTACGGAGAAAGGTGGATGGGAAAAAGTAAAAGAAAAGAGGGCCAATAAGTCTTTCGAGACAGATGCATCAAAATACAAAACGCTCACAGAGCTTTCATGATGAGGGACAGACAGCAGAGTTAACGTCACATCAGCAAGAGGCAGGCTACTGGTAAGTGACAGTAGCAGGACCCATTTATATATTTATCCCTATCTTAGCGAATTGCATAGTCAGCTGTCAACATGGGTTTGCATCATGATTACGAAAAGTATCGCGCCATTTAGAGCTGTCAGACTAAACGTGTTTAATAATTTCTGCTAGGTTAATTTGAAACATTAAACGCGTTAGAAATGAATTGCGGGTTGACCGCGACTTCACTTGGTTGTATATGTTGTAGTGATCTCAGTTTTGCTGCTAGGATGAAGACTATGGTGTTGAACTAAACGGGAAAACATCAGGCATGCACTGGTACCACTCTAAGCGTGCTAACAAACAAGGAATGAGGCTAAATAATTCAACAAATATAACCAAAAGTTTAACCAAAAAATCCTAGCTTGCACTTTCTGTCTGTCTTCCATCAGAGTGCAGTTTTTCCTTGTCTTTCATATTTCATATGTTTACTATTGTGGAACTGGCAAAGACCTGGTGGTTGTTTGTGAAAGCTTCACTGACAAAATGTATACAGCCTAGTCATTTTCATCATTTCACAGCCTTAATATGAATCAAAAGTGTAATATGGCATTGACAAAATATTGAATAGGTTATTCAATGCAACACAGGTATTATATCATCAATAATAGCTAATAACCTATCTTTAAAATCATTTTTGTTGTTTCTGTAGCCAGTGACATTTCATTATTTTTATTTTATTTTCAATGCAGATGTAATGGCATTGTACATTGTTTGTTTTTATTTGAAGGGTGAGGCTTCATTTGTAAACATAATCCCAATTATCATCATTTATTTTAGATGTTACTTGCTGTGAATACCTTGCCTGATAGGCTACAGTATTGTGGCATAGTATCAGGACATCCTGGCTAGTGTCTGTCGCGCACAACTAGGGGTGAATGGCCAGATGGCCTATTTGGGAGAAAGTTTGACAAACTTTGCCTCCAAACGGTCTCCGGCCCACACCGCACTCTCGCTTTTCGGCAAAGACCCGCCCTACTTTGCATGTCATTGGCTAGAACTCGTTTCATTGGTAGGTGGAAGTTCGATGATTGGTAAAACCCAGCGCATCAAAAACAAATCCCATATGGACTTTTTAATTTATTTATTGTTCTAAAATAGTCATACACCAGGGGTCCGTTTCAGGTAGGAGGTTCAACAAACTCTGAGTCTGAGCCTGACCTCTGAGTTGATTTATCCTGAGATTGGAAACTCAGAGTTTTCGGTTTCACAACAGCTGATTCGAGTTGGTTCAATGAAATGGAGTAGGTTGACTCAGGGTTGCGCGCGTGCACCAAAGACAGCATGAATGGAGCCATGATACGATTCACCATGGCAACCACAAACAAACTGGTCAACGGAAATACTCATGCGCACATATGCGAGTTTGAACATGTATTTCATTAAAAAAGCAACACAGCCGCTGCTGCAAAAAGAGAGAATTTGCGTGGGAGAAAATTGCTGCTAGAGTAAATGCGTATATTCCAATATAATATAGCCTGTATCATTTAATCATAAGTAGGCCTATAGCTAATATATTTTTTTTATTCATGCCGATATAACAAACTGCGCTAAAATGCGCCTGATACAGACTGAATGAATGAATGAGGAAATGAAAGCGCGCTGTATCAGAGGGAGGAGCGTTAATTCTCTTCATACATCCATGGGGAGGAGTCTGAGAGAAACTCAAGGTTTGTTGAAGAAAACCTGCTCCCGACCAGGTTAGGTTCACAGGGTCAGTTACCATAGTAACTGACTCTGAGGTTAAGTTACCTCTCTTTCTGAAACAGAAAACCCAGTTTCCCTCATCTCAGGCTTAACAAACTCAGAGTTTCCACTAAACCTCCTACCTGAAACAGACCCCAGAAATCCGGCACCAGGCCCAAGTACTTAAGCCCTTCGTTAGTTAGAGCTGCGTTCCTCTCATATGATTGGTAGGTGAAATAAAGCTGTCGCTTTATCGTCATTGTGTTAAACCCGCCAATAGCGCGCCAGGTGGATAAGCCCCGTGACTGGTCCCCGCAGATTTGTAACGGAAGCAGGATAGAAAAATGTACAGGTTTCAAGCCTTGGGTGAAATGAAATCACCGGCAGATCGGGCTGGGTTAAACCAGTCTAGTAGGATGGGCTCAGCAGTTTATAAAGCGGGTCTGCAATTATTTCAAGTTTATTTTCTACTTCCAGAAATTGTCATTCTAAGAGGTGACAAGGCCAGTCTTTCAAAAGGCAACCATGATATCAAACAGCTACAATGATAAATAAAACATATCACTTTATTTGAACACATTTTTGGCAGTTACCACCAGTTTAAATGTTTTATTTGCATAAGTGGGATACATGACATAAAAATTAAACCATTCAACATTTTATTAAAATATGAAGACATTTAAAAAGGTATTCTTATTGAGGGGGAGAAGAGGATGTTTACCTTCATGACAGAACAAAGTGAGTGAGTGCAAACAAACTGTAGCTACTTAAGATTCTGTAGACCTGAAGGGATGGTACTTCAATCTATTTTTAAAAATATGTTAAGTTTCAGACTTGAGATCTCCAGAGGGTGGAGAGAGAACTGGGTCTTGTCATTAGAGGAAGTAGGGAGTGGTTGTTCGGGGTGGTATGACGCGCTCAGTGTCAGGGACAGCGCGGAACAGCTTGGGTTCTCGTCTGTTGACGTCTTTGAAGACCATGATAGATGCAATGTTTCCGCAGCGGTAGCAGTAGTTGGGCGCCGACCACACGGTCACCAGCTTTTCGTCAAACATGAACTTGTAGCCTTCATGAACAAGCTGATGTGCACGGCAGATGAGCTTCAGACTGTTGATGTGCACAAACTAAAACAAAAAAATTAGCATGACTTTCAATCAACTGGTGTTACATATGCGTTTCAATTTTCCATTGATGAGTAGGGTTGGGCATAATTAATCGACGACTGATTAAGAATTTCGTAGATTACGTTAATTTCGTCGATTAAACTAATACAGGTTGCGTTGCGTAGTGTGAGTCTTGAAGCAGTGAAATGCATTAACTGTGGCAGCAATTAAATATTTTATCAAGCTGGGGCGCCATAGGCTACTCAGTTACCTGCAAGTTTCAGTTTGGGATTTCAAAAGTAATCATGAACAGGTCACGGCAAAGTGTGGCGTGGGACCATTTTGTTTTAAAAAACGAAGCCGTGTATAAGTACAGCACGGCCACGACTCAAATGATGTACCACTTAAACAAAGTGCATCCAGCGCTGTTTATTAATGTCTGTGGCGGGGCGTCCTGCTCTCAGTCTCAACCTAGCATAATCTCGGCGTTAGCATGGAGGAGCTGCGATGCACAACGAGCAGAGAAAATTACCCAAGGGATCCGCAAGTTCATTGAGATGGATATAGACCTTTTTCCACAGCAGACATGTTGACATGTCATAGCAGGAAAAGCAACAGGTGTATTCATAACCATTAATGATGGCTGCATTCCACTTAGCAGAGGCCCTGGTATTGAGCATGCTGACTCACTGAAATATCTTACTGGGACACTTGATGGAACAGAGCCATCGTTAAGGTTATACATTTCAGCTGTGCTTTTCCTACTGTGACAAGTCAAAATGTCTGCTGTGAAAAAGGTCTATTGAAACCAGCATGTCACATTCCGTCACGACGTACCATCACCAGACTGGTAGAAACTCACTACAAAGAGCAGAAGCAGGAGCTGTTAAAAGAATTGAGCACAGCTGACAGAGTTGCTCCAACTACAGACGGCTGGACCGCTTTAACAGCTGAGAGCTACATCACCATTACCTGCCACTACATCAGTGATGACTGGCAAATGAACTCAGCAGTCCTGCTCACAGAAAGCCTGCCAGGCCAGCATACAGCTGACCACCTCGCTGAGAAAATGAATGGAGCTGTAGAGCAGTGGGGACCTGAAGACCGAGTTATTGCATGTGTTCACGACAACGCGGCCAATATTGTTGCTGCCAACAGTCCCACCAGAGTGCTCTGGATTTCCGTTGCCTGCTTTGCACACACCCTCCAGTTGGCCATAAATGACGGATTTGCACTGCATCGGGTAATATCTGCGGCTAGTAAACTTGTTAGCCACTTTAACCACAGCGCTGCGGCAACCAAAGCGCTGCAAAAGAAACAGGAGCAAATGGGCCTCGCAACTCACCGGCTTATCCAGTCGTGTAAAACACGGAACTCCGTGTGCGAGATGTTTGATCGGCTAATGGAGCAGCGGTGGGCTGTTGTTGCTGTGCTGTCGGACCGAACCGTGACCAAGCTTCAGGATGCCAGGATCCTTGACTTGAAGGATGAGTACTGCAGCTGATGGAGGACACACAGCCTGTGCCGTCAGCACTTAAATGTGTCACCACGGTTATGTCTGCAGAGAAAGACGTCTCCATCTCTAACACGTATCCCATCACCTTCGGCCTCATCAATATCCACCTCATGCACAGTGAAGGAGACGGGCCCAGGCTCACAGAATTCAAGACAAAAGTGCTTTCCTCCCTCATCAAGCGAATGAATGTAAGCTAAACTTTTTTATCTTAGTTTACATGATATACATAATTACATGCATACTTGACTGTTATCTGCATTGTGTTTTTTCTGATTATTGATTCCCCCATCATATTTATTTATACAGGCTGAGTCTGATGAGATTGTGTCATTCGCCCCCATGATCTCATCAATGCTGGACCCTTGTCACAAACACCTGCGCTTTCTTACACCAACACAGAGACTGGCTGCTAATGCGAAACTGGTTGAACTGGGAGAGACATTGGAGACCGGTAGGGCGGCTATCCTACATGCTCAGGGAGACGAGGCTGCGTTGTCTGACACGGCCGAGCGCAAACACCGGAGTGGTGGCCTCCCAGTCCTCTGCTATGGCACAACTCCTTGGGGAGCACTATACCACTCAATGCGAGGCTGGCATCGAAGTAGAACTTCAGAACTTTATAAGGGAGACTCCCCCACCCCTGGATTGCACCCCCACAGCATCCCGGCAACGTCAGTCCCCTCAGAGCGTGTGTTTTCGGCGGCTGGACTGGCGGTCACCAGGTTGCGGTCGCATATATCTTAAGTTTAGTTTAACGTCCAATTTAACTGCCACAAGTTGTTCTTCTTGTAATAAAGATCTAACCGAAGAAAAACATGCTGTATTTTTATTGTTTTAATTTATAAAAAGTTAAATAAATAATGAATTTTAATATAAAAATATTAATGATTAATCGATAATTGATTGTTAATTCTCCCGACGATCGGCGAAGAAAATTTAATCGAATGCCCATCCCTATCGATGAGTTTAATATTTTGTCGGCACAACATACCTCATTGGTAACCTTGGAGCCGAACAGCCAGCCTGCACCTCGTGGACTGATAGCCCAGGTGTCCACATCCTCTGGATCTGACCACACAAGATCACAGAAGGCCCCCTTGTGGGGAATCTCCTGGTTGCGTTCGATGGTGCGGATCTGGTCCAACGTCTTAATGTCAGGTGAAAGACCACCATGGACACACAGGACCTGCTCATCTATCAACTTGGATTAGAGATTAAAAGATTTCATTAGAAAATCAGGCAGTTCTGAAAATATCACACAATAAATCGGACCAGTCATATTTTTGATCAGGTTTGATATTGTCTGTAAAAATCCGACCTACACACTCCCCAAAATTATATTATGCTTATTTTTTTTAAAAGTGCTGTAGTACAACTAGCAGGAGACAAGTTATAATTGAGGTAAGTTTGGAGACACTACCTTATTTAATCATTTAATTAATAAATAGTTTTGTAATATCTCTTTTCGGTGTAGCCTAGTTTGTAGACGGTCCCTAAGCACTTGTCTTATTGCCGTCTCACCACCGGCTGCTCGTAGAGACCAGTGTTATTTCTCCAGGTTGGAGGACGGCTCGTTTTGATGAAAATGAGTTTGTAGCTCGTTGTTAACCTTACTACGTTAGGAAAGATGCGTCGTTTGTGATTCAATAACATTTCGCTACAAAGTAATTGATCCCATAAGTAGGAATCAGTGAATATCTTTCCAACTTTGCTCATGTTTATAAAACCGAGGACACGGATTATGAATCCGTGCGAACAGTTTATGAAACCGAGGGAACGGATTCTTATTCTGTGCGCACGGTTTAGTTTTTTTTCTTCTCAGCTGACCCCAGGGGGGCTCCGTAGTTAAAGGACAAATCTGGCGTAAAATGAACTTAGGGGTTAAGAACACATGTGTACGGAGTTCGACGTTCTCTGGGATCATGCTAATCGAATGTGACCAGTTTTATCGCAAACCGCTAATTACCTTATAATGCTAGTCGTCGGGGCACGGCTAAAGTCGCTAGTTCTATAAGACATAAGAAACTAGGCTCAAAATAGCACCACACTTCCACGGTAGCATAGTGAGGGTCCGTATATGTAAACCCGAAGCAATGAGAACTTTGTTAGTGTACAGACAGTTTATTAAAAAGGGGGGCATTGTCAATTTAAAAAAAATATTTAACTGTTTGCCTTAAAATTTTGGCTGACAACACTAGGAACATAAACACTTCTTCATTGTGAAATCTTTATTTAAAGAATAGGTTTTCTAATTAGTTCAACAAAAAAATGCAGCTTTATTTTCATATAAAAATGGCCACAGACTAAAGACAAACAAAGCAGCAGTTACAGTAGCCTATAAATTGTCTTATAAATAAATTAGTTTTTCCACTTGAAATTAGTACATTAATGCCTTTAAAAACTAATACATTGAAATTGGATTTCTTATTAAAAGAAAAAGTTCCACTGTGTTATTAAAATAATAAAACACTGTACACGGTTTTCAAAACCACACTGCTTTGTTAATTCTATTCTGTTATGTTCCTCTGCACAACAAATACAGTTCGGGATTTAGTGTTGCTGAAATTTCGTCAGATATTCTAACTTTACTTTAATCATAAGCTGAAATCCAGCATCCTCCACGACAGCATATCTTTTGCTATAACCCTGCCAATTCTTTAGTTATGGATTGGATTGCCCTTTCTGGATCTGCATAGAGAGGCTGTTCATCTATATATCTCTCAGTCCAGCAAGTTTCAATTACCGTAAAACTTCAAATAATAGCCGAGTCCCAAATAGACGCCTGTCTTTTTTAAACGCCTGGTGTGACAACAGATTTGGGTAAATAAAGCCCGGTCTCAAATAGAGGCCTGGTCTGTTTTTTTTTTTTTTCGTGTCGGGTTGTATTTGATCTTTTAAAACCCGTCAGAACATTCGTTCTATGTTTTGATTTCACGTGACAGACGCAACCGTTCATAAACGACTCATCGCTATGGCAACATAACCAACAGGTTAAGGAACTTTCTTTTAGTCTTCAGTTTTTCTTAATTCTCTCAATACCACCATGGAGACAAAAAGAAAAAAGTATGATTTGACATTTAAGCTGACAGTTGTCCAATTTGCGATCAAAATTCGGGAGAAGCAGCGGCAAGACATTTCTCGATCGATCCCGAGAGAGCGCGAGAACGGCGTAAACATAAAGCAGAACTGCGACGTTTGTCCGAGGAAGACGACAAAAGGGCCAGACTGCGAGGTGGAGGGAGGAAGAAGGTCAGTGAAGAGCTGGAGGTGAGCGTGTGAGTGGATCCACAGCATGCGGGCAAAGCATTGTCAATTAAAGGCCTGTCTCTTATAGACGCCTGTCTCAAATACACGCCGGTGCATTTCAAAGATTTGGGTAAATAGAAACCCGGGCTATTATTTGAAGTTTTACGGTATCCGTGGCCTGATTTTGACATTTTACTGAAATTAATTTTAAATTACAGCGCATTTGCATAAATTAAGAAATGGTTGTCACTAATGTGTAGTAAGTTTAAGCACATAGGATTTAATGGGCTGGTTATGCAAAACCACTAGCGTGGTCCTTTAAGTTGCTTTGGGAGAGGATTGATCCATGTTTACACATCCTACCTATGATCAAAGATTTACAGCACAAAATGCAAATGTTATTGTGAAACCAATGAATGAACTTACAGCTGCCACAGTCAGCATGTCAAACACTTTTGTGCAATACCGCCAGGCATTTGCGTTTCCATATTTTGTTTGGCACTCATCTAAAAATAAGCAGAACATACATGACAACAGAGTTTGGTGAGCTTGTGAAAACAGAAAACATTTATAAACAATAACAGTGAAGCATATCTACCTACCATAAAAGCCGTACACTTGTGTTATTTGTCTACTTTCGTGGTTTCCACGTAGAAGTGTGATACGATCCGGCCAGTTTGCTTTTAAAGCTAGCAGATGTGTAAATGTCTCCAAGCTATAATATCCTCTGTCTACAAAGTCACCCTAGAGGAGGGGAAAAAGACACCATCAGTGAACTTAAAGAGCCTCCATCTATACGCAAATATATCGAAAACACAACTCAGTTGTCTCCAGGATACAGTGCATCTTCCAGGGCTCAAAGTAAAAAAAAATCCTGAGCCTGAAACTTGTTTTTTCCTACAACGAATCATTGTGAAAACAAAACTTTCTAGATGCTGTGTTGTTACTTTGGCCCGGTCATCATCAAAAAAGCGAATTAGTACATTCATGATTTTGTCTATGTTGACATTAGTTGCTTCATGTACATTTATTAAAAACTTGACATTGTTTATCTTTTCATATAGCTAGACGTCTAAACTCTGGGACGAGGCCGTTATGTTTAACTGCCATGCTGATTCCAAACAGACAGCTTTGCCAAGGCAGTTAATAATTAATAAAAAAAAAAACAATGTACTCACCATGAAAATATAATTTGTGTCTGGAACTTGGCCTCCAGTTCTGAAGAGCTCGCAAAGATCATAAAACTAGACGGGAACATTAAAGAGAACATTTCATCTCAAATTCATTAAAAAGAAAGAAAACAGACAATGACTATGACAGAATACCACAGTATTAGCAATATAATAGCTAATTTAGCATTTTACATGGACATGTCTTAAGGCCGTTACACACCGGAGGCATGACGAAAAAGCGACGTGAATATGTGAAATAATCGGCTGCAAATATTACACATCAAAACTATTCACAACGGCAGTGAATTTACGACAGTTTTCAATAAAAGGTTTTGGATATTTACCGTGTCAGTGTGAACACTGCTGAAGAGAGAAAAAGTGACAGGAGATGCAGTGTGAGCGGACAGACGGAAGGACGAGAGAGAGAGATCGGAAGGGGAGAGTTAACGTTTAGCAGAGAAGATGCCAAGTGACTGTACAGTAGCTAGAGCCTGCAGTTTGAGCACACATACGTAAATGCTGCAGCTCCTCAAATCCACCGGAGGTGTACCATGTCTTGTTTCCCCGGCTGCTGAGTGGAATGACAGGGATTAGCTCTGTAGACTCCAGCCCTGTCTCCCCCTAAAGCAGGAAAAGCTAACACTAAGCTACTGTAACCTATTCAGGGCTCCAGACTAACTTTTTGATGCACCCAAATTTATTTATTTATTTATTTATATATATATATATATATATATATATATATATATATATATATATATATATGAATAAAAAATGTTTAAAGTGCTTCACTGAGCTGCCAAACTAAAACATTTTAAGTAAAACATTTCAAAATAGAAAGTGATACTGTTTCAAAGTGCTTCCCTGAACTGAGACCTCACCTTTCATGGCTCAAAGTATTATAGCACCCCCCCCCCAAAATTATCTGAAATAAATAGCCTAAAAAATATAAATATTTTTAAAAAATATATATCTCTGAGAAAGCTGCTTCACTTGTTAACAACAACAACAACAACAACAATAACAGACTGATTAAAAGAGAAAGAGGGCGCCCGGATAGCTCAGGTGGTATATATAGAGGTTTAGTCCTCGACGCAGCGGGCCAGCATTGATAAACAGACAGATTAGCTAGCTAGTTGATAAGTTGTCTAGCTACTTCCACTTAATAAACAGCATTGCGTCCCTGCTAGAGCGGTCAGCTAGGTTGAAGGCAGCAGGCTGTGAGGTCGAGGGGTGTGGCAATGACATCATCGATACGCACGTATGCAGTTTCGCCGTTCACAGGAAGCCGAAAGTGAGCCGGGTTTTTTTTTTTCACCCTGGAACCAGGTTTCAAAAAAGTGCGTAACAGGATTCGTATATGGACGATCGGCCCAAACGATGCAAAAAATGTTTGCATCAAAACGCGTCTTTGAGTGGATGGCCTCTAAGAGGAGAGATCCAAACACAGGCACGGCTTTACAGAAGAAATGGGTCATGTAATGCAGCGGAGAGGACGTTACATGCGCCGCTGCAACCTAGGAAAAATGTTAGTCGCACTCTCGAGCCCTTTTAGCGAAATAGTGAATTCAATCTGGAAAACAGTGTAGCATATGTCTCGGGTTTTTATTGTGAAAGGTAAAAATGGAAAGAGCGTCTCTGGTACGCTGTCAAAGTTCAAAGGAGTAATAAATTTTGCTGTCTGCACAGTCTGTGGTTTGGACAGCAGACTGTGTTGTTGTATGATGATCCTCATTAGGTAAACAACACAACGTGATTGGTTGATGTTTTTATTTGTGTCGCCAAAGCTCAGAAAAATGGACCTTGTTTTTAAAAAAAAATTCTGTGTGTGCGTTCTGTGTGAAATACTATAAAAAATAAAAAAAATAAAAAACAGTTCGAAAACATATATTGACGTGCGAGTTAATCGCATGAAAAAAAAAAACAGCCCTGGTGTGTAAAGGCCTTTATAGCATAACATGTTTGGTAACCAATTGCTAGTAACATATTTGCTTAGGCTGACTACAAGTAGGACTGGGGCCACTTATCAATAATTATGCTATGAAATTGATTTGTGCATGGCATTTATGACACAACACATACATTGTTTAAACCAGCCACTTTGGGCAGGATTTTAAGTCATTTTTAGTTAGGTTAATTTAACATCCTTGGAAGGGTTAGAACAAGAAATTAGTTAAACCAACCTGACCATGAATATCTCCACAAACAGTAACTGGAGTAGAGACTGGCTGAACATTTGATTCTTCCAGCAGTAAATCACAAACATAATCACACAATCTCTGAAAAAAGCAAAACATGACAATGGTTAGGCTAGTACTAGTCAAAATCATGCTGTTACAAAACAGCAGGACACTGCAAGCTTACTGATCAACTATTTCTATCCATGATAAGAAATGAGAGGCAAGGAGCTTTTGGGTATAACAAATAATCAAATTTAGCTTTCCAATGTTAAAACAGACTTGGGCAATCCAGATGACAGACAGAACAGGTTTCAGGAAAGCTGGTCAGACAATCAGAATTAGATTTCCAAGTTAAGGTCAGAAAAACATGTCCACCTGAAGTCAAAATGCTACAAAGATAATTGACCTAATATTACTTATACGGTTCTTAACAGGGCTAAGTTACCTCAAGACCAGCACCCACACCCACACACAGAGACTGTGCAAGTCTAAAGAGTGGGTTAAGGGATAAACGGGGTAAAAAACAAGGAAGTATGCCGACAAACTAGTTTACACTAAGGTTTTACTTCCTCATAAAGTATATAATAAATATGAAGCCAGTAAAATGGTGCTGCAATTAGTATTGGTTGTTTTTCAGAGATGAAAGTATAACAGAAAATCAATATATATCATTGCTAGACGAGATGTTAGCAGACATGATCAGGTTTGAAAGAATGATGAATATCAGATATAGCTCTGACGCTCTTTTGTAACAGATTCTGATTTCAACAATAATCCGTAACGTTACTGCTCCCCTGAACAAGTGTTTCAGTTTAAAAGTAAGTAGCAACATTTGCTCTAGCTAAGTATCTATGGTGGGTAACGAACAATTCACCTAGCTAGCTACTGATACAACGTTAGACTGCTGATGAAACTCGATAACGATAGGCCAACGTTACCGTTTGGTTTGCGCTGCCGTGGTTTCCATGTTTCGCACCAATTGTAACATGTAACCGTTAACGTTAGCTAGTAACGTAAGCTAGCATTAATAATCAACAGCTAAAGCTTCCTCTTTGACTTTCCTGTCATGTACGAGTTTGTTAGCCGACCATCGCCATTATCGCTAACTATGGTAAAATGTACATACAAATAACAATGGTCCTTGCTAACTCCGAGTAACAATTAGCAGGTACGCGATTAGCCACGCGTGTTGAACAATCGTTTTACGTTAGTCATTTCGTTTGCTTCCACTAATATTAAAATCTTAGCCTACGTTAATGTCAGCTACTTAAACTCACCTTTAGATCATTTTCCGGCAGGTATTTGCAGTGTCTCGCTATTTCAACGTACTTATCAAGGTCTAAAGGCGCCATTATCAAAACGCTAAAAAAGGGAAGATCGCTAAAGTAGCTAGTTAGCCAGCTAGCAAGTTTGTTGTTCTTCTTCTTCTTCAAAGGCGACTTGCACCTAGTCGGAGCATTATCGCCACCTACTGTATCATTTTTGCACTTTGCATTCTTGCTAGTTCAGTTTATGTGAATATGAGTTTTAAAACATATTTCCAGAGTTATTTGCAAAGATTGTTTTAATGTCTATGTGCTTAATTCTTCACGCTCCAGTCGTCCTTTAACAACAGTCTTTCTGTTGAGTATTTAGGGCATACGAGAAGAACATGTTCCACAATCTCCTTTTGATTACTATGGGATCAAATAAGGGTCATTAATTTGAGCTTGTAAAAAATTTTTGATGCTGTAGAATTATTTTTTGATAATGTCTGAAAAAGTTGTGTAGATATAGTGTTATTTTGTGCATGTCTAAAAAAAGTTTTGTAGTTGAAGAATAATTTTGTGCATGTGTAATTCAAATTTATGGAGGAATAATTTCAACAGTGAGGTTTTACAAAGTCTGAGTAACAATTTCCTTGGATGCATGAGTTTTTTTTTTATTGATGCAAAGTTCAAACAAAATCATCAAACAATTAAATATGTCTTACATTGCCAGAAGCTCAAATTAAATTCAGTTCTTCTAGTATATTGGAGCTTTTAATTGCTTATTTATTTATTTTAAGTGTTCTATTGAGGTGCAGTAGTGTTTCAGTTCATCAGTAAAGCAGTAGAAGCAGGGTTTCGATCCAGTCAATTTTGATTTGTGAATGTGGAACTTTCTGAGTATGATGAAGAGCTGCATAATATACAACCCCAAATCAGAAAAAGTTGGGACAGTATGGAAAACACAAATAAAAAGAAAGTAGTGATTTCTAAATGTACTTTGACTTGTATTTCATTGCAGACAATACAACAGCACAATTTAATGTGTTCCTCATGATTTTTATTGTTTTTTTCAAAAAAACAAAATTCCTATTTTGGTTCTTGCAACACATTTAAAAAAAAATTGGAACAGTAAAGCATTTACCACTTTGTAATGTTGCCATTCCTTTTCACAACACTTAAAAGATGTTTAGGGACTGTAAAAGATGTTTAGGGACTGAAGACACCAAGTGATGAAGTGTTTCAGGTGTAATTTTGTCCCATTTTTGCTGCAAACAAGTCTTAAGGTGGGCAACAGTACGGGGTCTTCGTTGTCGCATTTTGCGCTTCAAAATGCGCCACACATTCTCTATTGGAGACAGGTCAGGACTGCAGGCAGGCCAGTCAAGTACCCGTATCCTCTTCTTCCGCAGCCAGGACTTTGTAATGTGTGCAGAATGTGGTTTTGCATTATCTTGTTGAAATATGCATGGATGTCCCTGGAAAAGAGGTCTTATTGAAGGCAGCATATTGTGCTCCAAAATCTCTATGTACGTTTCAGCATTAATGGTGCCATCACAGAAGTGCAAGTTACCTTTGCCAAGGGCACTGACACAACCCCATACCATGACAGACCCTGGCTTTTGGACTTGTTGCTGGTAACAGTCTGGATGATCCTTTTCTTCTTTGGTCTGAAGCACACGGCGTCCATTTCTCCCAAAAAATACCTGAAATACTGATTCATCTGACCACAGTACCGTTTCCACTGTGTGATGGTCCATCCCAGATGCCTCCTTTGTACCAAATCATAATTACAATCACCTGTCAAATCACATCATTATTTAACAAATTTAGTTAGTTAGTTTTCCATACTGTCCCAACTTTTTCTGATTTGAGGATGTAGTTAAAATTGTTCGGACCATTAAGTACAAAATATAACATGACATTAAATACATTAATTGAAATACTCTTACCTATTTTTCTGTTAATAAAATGTTCTAAATCTTTCCAGAAGTGTGTTTACAGTTATATATATATTTATTTTACAAAAATCACAGGTATTACACAGTTATATATATATTTATTTTACAAAAATCACAGTTATTCACAGTTATATTCAATGTGCATTTTTAATCTTTCCAACATCTTTTTGACAGCGTAAATTCTATGCAAAATCTTAAACACTTCTTTTACCTTATTAGTAATACAATAGTGTGCCTAGACTGACCCTAGCTGCAAATTAAATTTGCTGCCGCTAGGGTGCGTCTAGATTTCTAGGCTAATTCACAGCAGCAGTGGCAGCAAAACTGTCCTGTCCTGTTAGTAGTGTCCTGAGGAGGGATAGTCAGACGCTGTCCTGTAACAGTGTCTGATTGTCCTGGGACACTCCTTAGGACATTACTGACGGGACAGGACAGTTTTGCTGCCACTGCTCACTATTAATCATATTAGGGCACGTCAATATTCAACCTGCAATATGTCGCTGGACGGTCACTCTGGAAATACAATGAACAACAACCACCAACATTATTGCATAACTCATGGTCCAACAACACCAGTTTGATCAAGTAGCCAAATAAAAACACATTCCACAGTCAGTGTAGATTGGTGACATTTACAATAATAACAATGAATGCAAATACATGGAGATTTAAAATCTGCAGCCATAAAATGTTTCTCTCCCTAATCCACTGATCTGACTCCAGTCTCTAGAGGTCCAGATAATGTGTATACCGTATGTGCTTTTGTATGCCCCCCACACACACACTGAGGTTAAGTTACCCCTCTTTCTGAAACAGAAAACCCAGAGTTTCCCTCATCTCAGGGTTAACAAACTCAGAGTTGTCACTAAACCTACTTTCTGAAACAAACCCAAGGACTAGTTGTTTGTGCTTGTTTTTTTTGTTTACTTTCTCCTTATGTCACACACAGGAAATGACTACCTATCAAAAACACTTAAAGGCAACATTACGTTAAATGATTTAACTATAGACTGGATTTAACTACAAGATCTGAATGTGTAGGTCGTCTTATTTTATCGACACAAACAGGTAGTTATGCTATGGCACCATCAAAATGGTGCCATAGCGGCTTCGCTCTGTGGAGGCAGGCTTACCCGTCAGTGCCGATCCGTAACGCCTGCCAGAACTGTTCTGCGCATGCGCAGCAGCTCAACGTGTTTTACGACACTACCTGATCGGTTCTACGCTTGCGCGATTACCGGTAGGTATGTTTGGACATGTCCGCCGGTTACTGGAAGAAAACATTAGACAGTGCAAATTGTTTGCTGGAGTTGCCTAAAGTATCTGTTAATGATATACAGAGGGTTGTCCGGGCATCCAGTACGACACCACGTAGCACATTGAATAAAGGCTTCACATTTTACGTTTCTTCATTTCTTTGCAACTTTGAAGGTAATTTGCTAATGCTAGCTAGCCTGAGCTAAAAGCCTTGCTTTGGTGTTTTAAGTCATGACTCCGTCCTGCTTCAGGTTAATCATGCTTTAAATAAAGTTTAATCATGTGTATATACCTCTCACTTCATGCGTTTTTACTTTTATGAAAGTATAAGGTAAAAACAGGGCTACAAATGAGATCTCTGTGAGAGCCCAGCATGCTCCTAGCTAACTATTATGTAGCTGCATGCTAACGCAACATCTGTAATCTTGGCCAATGGTGGTGATTTTTCACGGTAAAGTCCTGCTATATACTCTGCTGCTACCGTGAAAAATCACCAATAAAGGCTTCTAAGGCAAATACTACACAACCGGACATGTCCCAGCAGTAAAGTGACCGGAATTTTGGGAAAAATGACCAGCATTGGCCAAGATAACAGCTATATCGCCTTAGCATGCAGCTACATAATAGTTAGCTAGGAGTATGCTAACATTAGATTGTAGTGGAACGAAGCAAACGTCAAAAATCGCAGATAAAGGCTTCTAAACCAAACACTACCCAATCGGATGTTTCAGCAGGAATGAGACCCAAAAAAAAATGTAGAACAACAATGTAAGCCAAGATGACATGTTTACTGCCGTTAGCATGTAGCTACTATAGTGGTATACAGCAGTGGTGTCTGGAAGAGCTGTCATCCCGTCTTTGAAAGGACACTTTTGTACGTTTACACTTCATCGCGTTATTAGTCAAGACCATAGACTGTATATTAATAATTAATTAATGGTCTCTGGTCAAGACGAAGTATTACAAGTAAAACCATTAACATAAACAACAAAACGACATCGCTACGCGGTTTTGGATCAGTGACAACAAGTCTTAATTTAAATATCTTTATAAAAAAGACTTTGTGAACTACAAAAATGTGCTGCCAGTTGTGATGCTTGGCCGTCAAGTGTTTCAACAAATCGCACAGGTTTTCTACTACGCAATTATGCGCATGCACAGAACGGATCGTGCAGGCAGCACAGATCGGGTACTGACAACCCCCTTGCATTTTTCCCGAATGAAAATAGTACTGGCTACTACCGGTAGACACGTTGATGCTGCGCGTGACGTAGACGAGCACGTTCGCTACGCTGATTTGCATATAGTGGTGTCCCATTTCATAGGGAAAGATCTTCACTCCCACTTCCCTCATTGAGGGGACTTTACTGTCGAGGGCACTCAAAACCAAGCGGAAGTTTTAAGGGGGGAGAAATGGGAGTAACCAAGTACAACAAACTCGAATTTAGCAACAGTAGTAAGGGGGGATTCTGTCTAACTGTACTCCCTGGATAAATATTGTCTAATTCTTGGAAAAAACTAAAAAGCTATTTGAGAAAGAAGCAGACAGAAGCGGTTGCATTATGCACTTGAAGGTTATACTGTCAAACTGACTCAAGAACAAAATAACGACGTGAAAAAATAAGGAGAGCGTGGCTCATTGGCTTGTCAATTCCCATGATGCAAGGCGGTAAATAGAGTTGTGTTAAAATTTGCTGATAAATTTGCCGTTTGTTCGAAATACAAAATGTAACTTCAGAAATTTTGTTTTTTTAATGTGTCTGCTTAGAATGT
Organism: Gymnocephalus cernua; assembly: GCA_023631565.1. Lineage (NCBI taxonomy): Eukaryota > Metazoa > Chordata > Actinopteri > Perciformes > Percidae > Gymnocephalus > Gymnocephalus cernua. The sequence goes on along the minus strand of CM042442.1, from coordinate 5,494,220 downwards.
AGTGTTTTGTTGCCTGGTAATTGTCATTGTTGTGTTGGTTTACCATTGTAACCGTGAGTTAAGTGACTGATACGTTTGACAACAAGAGCTGGATTATCTCAACGTTAGCATATGCAGTTCATTAGCTTCTTTCAGCTAATGAACCGTAATATGTCACTTGTCTAGGCCCCCGTGCTTGTCTAGTGACCCTAATTGGCACAGGGCCCTGGGGCGGCCGCACCCAAGCACCCACGTTATCTCTGCTTCTGAGGCTAATTAAAAACTGACCGGAGGACCGAGACACAAAGTAAACACGCCTCTCTGACCGGTATTGGGGGTTAGCGGTTAAACTGAGCGGAGGATGTGCGGAATGTGTCGGAGCCTGGCTGGCCGCTTGGCACCTTCAGACAAAGCTCAAGCTAACAGGCTAACGGCATATTAGCTAGCTAAACACCGAGCAGTAACATCTGCAAAGATTGGATCTGTGAACGCATTAATCTGCTCGGTGTGCGTCTTATAACAAACAGAGTGAGCAGCCACCGGACTCTAACATTTGTTGATCCGTGCAGGACTTCACTGTGAGCAGACTGTTTAGAGACAACGTGACTGGCATTTAACGTTAACGGTTATCTGCTACTGTATCAGAGCTGCAAGTAAACGCTGAACTGGGCTGTCTGTTTTCAGTGTTAAACACTGCTTCAGGTATTCATGCATGACTGATGGCTAATTATAGTTTGCCTCAAACTTTTTATTTGTGTATTTATTTAATTTGTATTATTACTTCCCCAAGCTCATAAAATAAATTCTGGTCGCACATAAATTGACAGGGTCGGTTGGAAACCGGAACCAAACTAATGTTTTTTTTTTTTTTTTTTTTTTTTTTTTTAAAGGGATATGCCACCGTTTGTTGAAATAGGGCTTATCATGGTCTCCACTAGCTGTAGATAGGTGGGCCAACGCATTTTTTGTGCATGCATTGTTTTAGTCCGGTGCAACACCTGCAGCGCCGCCGCTAGTTAGCTTAGCGTGGTGAATGGAATCCTATGTTGCCAGTTAGCATGTTGTGAGTAAAAGTGAGCCAACAAAAGACAAAAAAAACCTAATTACTTGCACCGAGACAAAAAATGCGTTGGCCCAGCTAGGGGAGACCGTGATAAGCCCTATTTCAACAAACGATGGTGTATCCCTTTCAATGCCTGTGCACGTGAGAGCTCCGTTACAAGGAGAAACGGATGACAAGGGAGAAATTGATGCAGTGATTGCATGGAATTAATCAATTCGACATCTAGAATTCGATCTAACTTGCAAGAGACACCACTGAAACAGAATGACATGATACTTTATTGTGATAGGTCCTCAATGCGCCTCATATGCTGCAGTGGATGATGTGGGACAGTGTCTGGAAGCATTCAGATTACCAGTCAGCACAGGCAGCAGAATTAATTGCTTTAACACGGGCAGGAGGTCCGTGGGTGGGATCGCCTTGAAAGTGAACAATCATAGGAGTGCCAGTGCCTCCCTTGGTTTCTGCCGCAAAATGTCAAGTCAGTTTCAACTTCGTGAGCATTAAATGAGGAAGTAGCCTGCTCTTGTATTGTTTATGACCATTTTAAGACGAGAAAAGAGAGCGATCTGCGCAAGTCAGCGGCACACTGAACTGCGCGCTGCAGTCCATGTGTGTGTGTTGAGAGAGAGAGAGACCCTCTAACGTTCTCACGCTGGGTTTTATTGCACAATTTGTGTTGCAGATTTATCCGATGGTAGGTATCGGAATAGGGCAAATAGTGAGTAGACAGAACACAGTTATAGCAGTGCGACAGCTGTTACTGAGCAAGCTAGTTAGGAGGTTAGTTAGTTGTTCAGTCCCTCCTCGGTGAATGCTGTCTCAAAGCTCTTATTTCTGCCCCGAGGACCGAGGAGAGAGCATCGAGGAGGGATCACAGAAGAGCAATGAACGAGGATACACGAGAGCAGCCTTCCCGGAAGCTGTGCAACTGAAGCAGTTGCTAACTCCGCCCAAACAGCTGACGAATGAATGTGATGTAAGAAGTAATTTAAGGGTTATGAGATACACTGCAGGATTGCTTTTGATCATCTTGAGTAGCAATAATCCAGGGGTTGATGCATAGACTATAAGTGAACCCAAAACATCTTGATTGCCCCCTGATGGCTGGCTGCAGTATAGGTCATAAATCCCACCCCGTGTAAACATCGATGAGACATTGGTCAAAACAAAAAAAGTACAAGTACACCTCAAATACATTTTTCCCAAAGATGGTTTCTGTCATTTTAGTTAGTTCTGATCATACTGATGTATGTTCAAATGTTCATTTTTCTGATCTAAAAACAGGGTGAAACGTCATGACTGACAGCTGAAATTAACTGTTCTTTTAAAGGCAGAGATCAGGGATGAAAAATAGTGTTAATGAAATCGTTTTAAGCCTTATCCGCTTTAGAAACATCAATGTTAAAATCGGAGTTAGAGTCATAATGCTACACATTGGAAGATTTCAACTTTTTCAAATAGTGTGGGTATTGTGAAAGACCTTGTATCTTTTTAGCACCTTATCATAATACATTCCGAAATGTAAAAAATGTTGTTTCTCTGAGAAAATGTATACATACTGCCCAGATTCTGTAAGTACCTTTTAAGGACTTCTTCCTCACTCAAAAATAACAATGTAAATTTTCATCCATGTTGTGCAGGGTGATTACTAAACAGACTCATGCATCTGCACATTTTATGCAAAGTCATTCATCTTATGATTAACATAAATTAAAACTATAAACAACAAACACAGGTTAACAAAACAAAAAAATTCCAACAAGTTGCTCTTTAATGTTACTTTTCATATTAAAAAAAACACGTCCACTGTAAAGGTATAGCAATTTTACAAAAGAAGAGGACAAGTGACAGTGAATTACATACGTTAACATATGTTCAATTTGAAAATCATCACTTTACTTTGGTTCTTGTCAGCTGATGCAATGTGAGGCACGGTGCAAACAGAAGTAACAATGGGAACAACCAGTCCCTCATGCAGAGGGTACAGTATGAACTACCTATGTTTTAGCATGCAAATAAACACAGGTGCACACATAACATGTCAACATGCAAAAATCAAACCCGCTCTCTGATTAGCTGCAACCACTTGATGGTACTGAGCAGTACACAGTACAACAGCCACATTAAGACAATAACAAAGTCATTCTATTATCACCTTAAGAATATATCAAGGGTTAAAGGACTTATGTCTCAGCAGGATTTGGAAAAACTTGTCCATGCTTTTATCTTCAGTAGACTTGACTATTGTAATGGTTTCCTTACAGGTCTACCTAAAAAGTCAATCAGACAGCTGCAGCTGATTCAGAACGCTGCTGCTCGAGTTCTCACTAAGACCAAGAAAGTGGATCATATCACTCCAGTGCTGAAGTCTTTGACTGGCTTCCTGTGCCTCAAAGAATTTGTTTCAAAGTACTTCTGCTGGTTTATAAATCACTAAACGGTTTAGGGCTAAAATACATTTTGGATCTGCTACTGCACTACGAACCACCCAGACTTCTCAGGTGGTCTGGGACAGGTCTGCTTTATGTCTCCAGAGTCAGAACTAAACAGGGAGAAGCAGCATTCAGTTTTTATGCTCCACACATCTGGAACAAACTCCCAGAAAACTGCAGGTCTGCCGAAACTCTCAGTTCTTTTAAATCAAGGATGAAGACCTCTCTTTTTGAGGTTGCCTTTCTAAACTATTTTTTTTAAATTAATTTTTAATTGCTTTTTAACGTTTTATGTAAACCACTTTGAATTGCCCTGTTGCTGAAATGTGCTATATAAATAAAATTGCCTTGCCTACACTGCAGTGACATTACTAGGGATTGTTGTAGTTTGATTTTACACATGCACACTGGTTATTTCAAACACTAACATCAGCCACAGTATACCTAAGCAGCCAAAACACTTTGATGTGGCTCACTAAGATGTATTAAAGCCCCTATAAATAGGTAGGATTTATTGATTCAGATTATTGCATCTTCCAAATGATTCTGATATCATAAGAGTTTGTAGGAAAGTTTGCTTACCAATTCACACTATCCTAATGAGAATTGGGACTTTTATTCTCTATCTTTTTGGGTCCTCCCGCTATCAGTCACTAAAGTCAGAAATGTGCAAACCCTACATATAGCGGCATTAGTACTATTTCTGATGTATCATCCACTGACAAAGGTTTGATGTGCAAGGCCAGTTTTATTTGTATAGGCTGGGGGTGCCACCGAATAGGTGACTTTTTAATTGAAGCAGGCCGATTCAACGGCGAATCTCACTTTCAAATTGTTGCAGTGTCGGAAAATTGGGTATGAAAACAAGGATCATTAGGCTATATGGGGTGCTGAATGTCTGATTTTATATATAATTACTTGGTTTCTCCTAATAAATCAGTCCCTCCAGAAAAACGTGATTATGCGATCGCATAATTCAATATTTATGCGGGGGCCGCATTATTTTAAATACGCCGCACTTTCACCGCATAAATTGCCGATTTCCGTGCAAAATATGCGGGGCTTGCATGATTTCATAATCCCCGCATTTTTGTTGCAAATAAGTCACATATCTCAGCAGAAAGTTGAAAAATGTTGCGTTTACTTCACACAAGAGCAGCCATTTTCCCCTGTTGCCATGGAAACGTTATGAAGTGACGTAATTTTGCCTAGTGAGAACACGGTGTTGGGGGAATCACTTATTTTTCTCTTTTTCATCAAACCGCAGTTTTTGCAAGTTCCCGCAATTTTTGCAAGTTCCCGCAATTTCATTGCATAAAATTTCAGAAATATCCCGCATATTCCATCGCGCCGCATAATCAAGAATTTTTGCCCGCAACAATCACAAAAAAAAACAAGTTTTTCTGGAGGGACTGATAAATCATGATATATAGCCTATTTTGAAATACACGTATTAATCAGAGCACTCACTTCAGAATGTAGTACTAGCAGAGCGCTAAATATTTTTTGAATCTATGAACGATTCGTACAAGCATAAAAACAGCCATTTGTGGCTTGCACCTCTCTTTCTCTCTTGTTGACTGTACTTTCACTACCCTGTCATTTTCCTTCTGTGGATTGCTAAAATGGAGGGAAAATTTAATTAGGGCCAAAAGTTCCATTTGAAACCATTAAAGCAAGCAGGCTTAAACTAATGTGTTCTGTCAGTCGATCTATCTATCGAGCTCTGTTTCAGATGGACAGCGCTGCTCCTACACACACGCCTTAAACACAATAAACTGGTCTGAAACAACAGCTAAGCGATGACTACATGTATCTTGGCCAATTATATTTTTTTTGCTATTTTTCTACATAACGGTTAAACAGAGGGTGAAAAAATACAACTGGCAACTAGTGGCACCAGGCCCATTTCTGCTCTGTTGTCTGCTATGGAAAACATTTAAGCCAATGTTTCATGTGAGAATATGGATCAACAAACATTTAATCCATCTCACCAAGACACATCTGTAATCTTTACTCCTCCCATAGTATACTTATGTCAGTAAGCAGTATGTGGATATATCCATTTATTGTCTTATTTTCTTATTATATCAACAGTATGTCTCCTCTGTCTTTGCAATAATAGCAGCTGAAGTTACACTAAAATGATGCTCAAAAGCAAAACAGCTCCAGCCATTTCTCCCCACACGATAAAATACAAGGTGCACCAAGATACTGTAAAGTTGATATGATCCCTAATCAGTTTAATCACTGAATGATTTGTGTGGGTGAGACAGCTTTTATCTGTATGGGGTGGGGGAGCGGCACGAGTCATGAAGACAATAAAAAACCTTTATCTCGCTAGTAGTTCAAACATAACATTCGTTCATATGTTTGTGTTAGCTTATGGATAGTTGGTAGCCATTAGTGGCTAAACTATTGTAACCAAACTGCTAAAGTGCAGAAGTTATTCTTCTTCTGGCATTTTTAGCAGTTACCACACAGCTTCAGTTGCATTACCTACTTCTGGACTGGAGAAGGGCTGACCCTGATTTACATGTAGCCGAGAAAACAAAGACGGATTGCAAACAGATTGGAGATCTGCCCAACAGAGGCGCATATACAGACAGGTGACAAATTAAAGGACAAACCTGAATAAATGAATAGGGAAACATAATGAATGCAGAAGCTTCCACACAGGTACACTACATGGTACAATTAAGCAAGTAACCTCTAGTCATGCTCTGTGGCTTGTATAAAATGATGAACAGGCCCAGTCGATTCTGATTTTGTATCAAGCTGGCAAGAGTAAAAGATCTAAAGCTACGTTCAGCCTGCAGGCAAAAGTGACCCAAATCTTCACGGACACTTTTTGACTGGCAAGATGGCGGCGAGCGGAAAAACCAACTGCTAAAGTGAGTTGTTCAAAACCTGTTTACATAAACAATGTTCTCAATGCTCGAGGTCATGTGTAGAGCCCCTGGTAATACTTTTAACAAAGTTTCATGTTATGCCGAGCCTTCTTAGTGTTTTAAAATAGCAATTTTGATATGATCATTGTAGTGCCCCAAGCACTCCCATTCAAAAGGCCATTTGACCGAAAACGAAAATACGGTCAATCTAAAAGTGGAGCTTCCGTCCTAATTATGCTTATAAACGAAAGTTTGACTCAAGTATATTCACAAAAAGACCCTAGGTTGCATTTTGGCGAGAGTAACACTTTAAAACAGGGTGTGACGCTGTATTACTCGTTTGTGCATGCGGGTCACTTTCAGGCCGTGCCCAGTACTTGAGTCTGATGCGATGGAAAAAAATCGTAATTGAGCATTAAGGCCCGCAGTCTGAACGTAGCATAAGTAACTTTGAAAGAAGGTTCATTGTTGGGACATGGATGGCAGGAGCCTCAGTCACAAAGACAGTTCAACTGGATAGTGTTTCAAAAGGAACAGTGATCTAAAGTATATTTTGATCTATGGGAAAGACATCAGTAAATAGGGTCAGAAAAATACATTTGATGACCGTGAAGCTCGTGCATTAGTGCAAAATGTAAAGAAAAAAAGAGCAATTCTTCCTAAGGTAACTGGGGATGTCAATGCAGGATGTGATCAGACTGTGTCAGCAAGAAAAGTCCCTTGACAATTGCATAGAGATGGAAAAATAGGTAGAGGTGGAAAAAAGTGATTTATGAAAATTATGTGAATCATTGGCCTTTGCAGTCCCCTGATCTCAAACCAATTGAACACCTATGGTATATTTTGGACTGACGTGATAGACAGGGCTCCTTATCGCCAACCATCAAAGCACCATCTTCTTTTGGAAGAATGATGTTCCAACACCTAAGACACTTTATGCTGTTTTTCTTTAATTTGTCACCTCTCTGTATGTGGCTGAATGTAAATAAGAGTGTCTTCAATATAAGAGATTTTGTCCATTGGGCCTTGACTTGTCATATCTGGAAAACACAGGTGTCATGTTGACATGTTGATTAAGCCAGTCTGCTCAATCATAGATCATTTTGTCATTTCAACTGGAATTTTGACTATAGCAGGGGAACTATAGTAAGGGAACGGCAGACCTCCGTTACAGATGTAATAAAGGTCTGAAGAATTTAAAATGATTGTTGTAAGAGTTGCTCTGATGATGTTATACAAACAATGTCCATATTGTACTCATACAGATACATTAAAATCAGTTATTGTACTGTAATGCCAACTGTTTTGACTTAACATGTGCAGTGTGAATGTTGCATGGTGTGGTGTGTGTAACTTTTAGTTAGGGTTAGATTTGAACTGTTGCTATGACTGATGTGCTGAAGGCAAGGTGAAAACATAATGACGGCATACTATGTGTGCAGAGGAATGCCTGGATTTGTGTGTTGTGTTCAGACAGTGAGGTGCCCATGGAGACTGACAACGTGTCTGTGAGTGCAGTCATGCTTACAGGAACATCCGTGTGTGTGTGTGTGTGTGTGTGTGTGTGTGTGTGTGTGTGTGTGTGTGAGACTGTATTTGGTGATCATTTCAGAGTACCAGGAGTCTCCAGAGGACACGTCATCTGAGTACCAGGAGTCTCCAGAGGACACATCATCTGATACAGCTTCATGTCTCTTTCTACCAGGAAGGAGCAGTGTTGGCCAGTCGTCTCATACGCCTAGAAATACACATTGTACTCACGTTACTTTAAGAATTCTGCAAAAACTGTAAGAATGATCTGAGCA